>VZRR01002575.1:1799462-1829789 GCA_013398015.1 Oreocharis arfaki
TGTGGCTGTGAGGGATGTCGGCAGAACTCAGGTGGTTTGTGTCGCCGGCCGTCGCCTCGGGAGGGAGGGCAGCGCCCGGGAGGTGCTCGCTCACCGCACTGGTGGCGCCGTGTGAAATGACTGGCCCTCGAGTCACGGCTGTAACTTTACTGCAAGGCTTTTGGTGGTGGCGGCAGAGCTTTGAACTTAAACCTCGCTATATCGTAGTAGGTCTGTGCTTTAGAATAAAAGGTTTTAGCAGTTCTTCAAACTGTTTTGTTTTTACAGGTGCGATGCACTGAGCTATGGGTACAAGTAGCGTTGAGCAGGGACTTCCCTCTAGAGCAGAGTTGGAGGTTGATGCAGCACTTTCCATCTGGCTGTATTAACACCTTGTGGTGCAAGGGTGTATTTGTGCTTGCAGACTTCCAGTTGTTCCTCTGCAAAACACTCAAGATTTGCGTTATAGTGTAAGGAACTTAATGGTTCTCATGAAGTCAGCCTCAGCAGAAGGCAATAGATTGTGTTTCCTTGAACACCTCAAGCTGCTTGAGAAAAGTCTTTCTCTGTCATCATCTCTCCTGTTGCTTCTGGTTTTCAGTCCTCTGTTGTCCCTTCTAGTTTTTCAGTGCAGTCTTGTGCAGTCACTGTGTGAAGTAGATTGAGAACTGATGCAGAGTAAAACTAAACTTTTAAAGTTATCTTTAACTTAAGATACTTACTGTATTTCTTTGGCTGGATGGATGCTCATAGTCTTGTCCTGGCCCTTGGGAGGTATAGCACAGTACTGGGAGTGACAAATGGAGGAAGGTACAATAAGTTCATTTGGCAGCAGTGTCAGCTTGTGCTGGTTTGGGGAGCCATGGCATTGGTAGTCTTGCCTTGCAAACACCAGGCACTGCTGGCTATAGAACCTTACACACAAATCTTTGTAATACAAGAAAGCGTGGTGATGGTGAGTGTTCTACAAGTGCTTTTCCCCACCCTGTGCTTTCTAAAGAAGAAGGTCTGAATACAGAAGAACAGAAACTGTGATAGGGGAGCGCTTCCTCAAGGATTTTGTTCAACTGGGTATTTGTAAAACATGAGTGATGCAGCATGTGAATGGGAACAACCATAGATGTCAAACTGAGGAAGCTTAAAAACCTTGCTGGTTTATGAGATGTTCTGTTCACTTAGTAGCTTGCATGAGATACCATGCTCAGATATATTTTGGAGACCTGAGGCATTTGAGAGAACTGTTTCTAAAGCAAGTGAGTGTTCACTGGAGAAGTGGTCATGAGAAATCTTGCCAAAAAGCCAAAGTGTAGTGGCATTGTTAGAGGATAGAAGAAGAGTGTAGGAAAGTTTGATATCTTTCTGGCAGCTGCTTGCTGGTTGAACAGAGATTTATAATTATGTGTATTACATTCTTTACTTCATAATTTTATGTCGGCTAAGTTTATGCTAACTTTCAAAGTGAGGATCTGAATGTTAGAACTGGACTGGAAGAAGCAACTGTTCATGTCTAGCTTTCTCAAATAGCGTCAGTGGTGGTAAGCTGCCAAAAGATGTGTTTGCTGATGTGTCACATTTTTGGCTACTTGATTGGTCTTTTGCCTTTTCAGTTTTGGTTTTTGGGCCTTTATACAGAAGAAGGGAAACGTGAGCGCTTACTTTGTGTTAAATATATTTGTCTATGTATAAATGTACTATGTACATACCAACCACATAGGGCAGTTGAGAATCTGCAACTGTAAGCAAGTACCAAAAAGGAGGCAGCTTACACAAAAGAATGCAGTTGTTGCTTAGTAGAAAAAAATCCCTAGAAAAGTAAGGATGAGGAAAAGAACTTTTTCAAGAAAGCTTGTCACAGGGTTTGTGTGAGAAATAAGAGGCAAAAAGAGATGTTGCTAAAATGATGGGAACTAGAGGGGTAAGGAAAACCATTGATTTAAAGAAATGTTGCAGTCATTTACAATTTATCTGGAAAACCATGGAGCTTCTGAGAGCTTAGAGACAGGATAGTACACTACCATGCCCTCCAGTAGGGCTTGGTAGTGCAGGAAAGCTTTACCCATTTTTAACGATGTGAAAAAAAAAAGGAGTCCTCTTCTACCTAGGACATTTCTGCTCAGGTTACCTGTGTAAGTTTTCGGGTTTTTAAATTTTTGATATGTTTGTTTATATTGTTTTGGGCGTTTATATCCTAAAAGAAATAAAGCTTAGATTCAAAGGTTTCCTTATGATACTCCCTCCATTAGGAGTGGTATTTGACATAGGATGGGTTCTTGCTCATGTTACTCCAGCAGGAGCAGAAGAGGGTAAAATTGTTTGCCTTTATTTTCAAAGAGATTGTATTTGTCTCCTTCTGAACTGCTAAACCTCTTTTTGGTAAGAGGAGAGGGAAACTTGCTGCCTGCTAAAACTGTGCAGTAACTGACTTTGGCTACCTTGGAGATTAAGGAAATATCATCAATGACTAGCAAAGTGACCATTTGAAGTTAAGGTTCCAGCATATTAAAAAAAATTCTGCTGAAATACTAAGATAAATAACAGTTCTTGGCTTTCCTGAGTTGTCTTGTGTTCAAATTACTTGGTTCCTGCTTGAAGTTAATCTGTTTAGAGATTGTTGCATTCACTGAATTTCAATCTCATTATGAACAACTTAATTAAAAGAGGTTAAAGAACCATATAGCAATTAAAAATTGTGGAATGTTAGAGAAAAGTGACTTTTTTTCTGACTGTGTACAGTTAAGGGGGTTCATTGTTAGAAAGAATAGTAGTTTATGGATGGACTTAAAATTGATTTAGAGCTCTGGTGTAATACTGCACTATGTAAGATAAAAGCCTGACATCTCAAAGGGTATTGTCATGATGTGAGGAATTGAACATAGATAGGAGAAAGATAGCAAATCTTAGTAAAAGAGATGTGGAGTTACCTCTTCAAGTTGTGCATGATTCTGCTTTTTATGTGCTTCTGCTCTTTTGGGGAGAGTGTTGAGTTCAATAGAAAAATGGTGTTCAGGAGCTATCAAGACACCAGTGGGAATAATAAGTATGGGGAAATTGCTTTTTCTTTCTGCAATGAAATTTTAAACTGGAATGAATTCCTACATTGGAGTGTTTTGCAAACAACTAATGGTTTTCCAATGCTGCATCTAAAAAGATTTTTCTTGCTTAGAATAGGGAGATTGGGACAGCTTTAATGGGAGAAGATGCCCTTATTTTCCAAGATAATTTATTGGAATCTACCTATTATTGTGAACAAATTTTTGGTAATGTGATTTTTTTTTTTTTTACTCCTTAATTGAGCTTCTCACATTAGAATGGTTCTGTTATGCTTCTAGAAGTTAAAGAAGAAATAGTCTCAAACTGAAAAAATAAAATTGGTATATAGGTTTTAGATATCAAATTCTTAATTTCTGTTGTGTGCAGTATCTCCAAGTCAGTTAGATAGGAGCTGGAATTATATAAACGAATTTTAATTTACCTGATGTTTCTAGAAGGTTTTCAAATGCCATCCTATAGCAACTTCCAGATAGCTTATTGCATACATGCCTTTGTAAACAAGGTCTTGTACTACTTCCTCAGGAAGGCAAGGAATAGTTTGGTTGAGAAGAGTGGGAGTACTGTGCGATTTGCATTCCTTTAAAACAGTCACAAGTCCTGAATTCTATCAGCTATTGAAATGGCCAGCATAGATATTTCTTTCCTGGAAGCTTTGGTGTGTACATGTAGAAAACAGCCTGTGTGGTCCTGTGATTTGTGCTTGCTCTTCTTAAATAGAGCAATCAAACTGCTTGTAGGATGCTTCAGGATGCAGGGGAACAGTGCTTCATCTTGATTTTTTAGGTGCTTTTGCTGGAATTCAGGTTAGTGTAACTTCTTTCGGAGAGCACACTTAAGATGACTGCAGCAGATACTGCAAGTTTTTCTTGCTACAAGTGATTTAGTGGTAGCAGTGACGTGAATCTTGTTTCAGCTGAAACTTAGGATAAGATAAATATGCTAAATAACTACCCTATCCACTGGTATAAAAAGGAATTGGAGTACAGAATTGTGAGTTTTTTCCACATCTGTGTGCAAATTTAAAATTCAAATATTTCTGACAGAAAAAAAAAGATCCTGAGAATCTAAATCTCATTAACTTCTTCATGAAGAAGTGGTTGTTCCCCCTTAGTCAGCATTTGGGAGACTGCATCTTGCAAATGGTGTCCAGTTTTGAGCTTCCCAGGAAGATGCTGACATAACTACATCAACCTGTGAATCCAGTGGAGGGGTCCCCAAGAAATGAAGAGGCTGCGAGAGCTGGGTTTGCTCGACCTTAGGGGAGAGAAGGCTTTACTAGCTGGCTGCAGGATATAGAGGAAATGAGGCAAGATTCTTGGAAGTGTGTAGCAATAGTATGGGAGGCAACACATGTAATTTAGGAGAATGGGAAATGCTGATTGGACATAAGGAAAATAATTTTTCCCACAAGGGTGGTAAAATACTGGAAGAAGTTGCCCAGAGAGGTTATGGAATCTCCATTCATGGAGGAATTCAAGAAGTTCAAGACTGTTGGACATGGCCCTTGGCAGCCTGTTGTAACTAGCCCTGCTTTGACTTGGGGCTTGGACACGATGACCACTTCCAGAGGTCCCTTCCAGCCTTGGTTATTCCATGGTTACAGGATTGCAGGAGAGTTTGTCCACGTTTAGATATTAGCATTTAATCTCTGAACCCCTGTAAAAATGTGTGCCTTAGGGCTCATAGCAGGTGCTCTGAGGCTTACATCAGACCTGAGGAAAGAAATTACTGCTTTCCGACTCTTGCTTGGTTTTATGATTGACTGTATTTATTGTGTCAGTAATGTAGAACTGAAGTGAGAAGAAAGTTGTCTGATCTAGAAAAGACTGCAGCCTTGTTCAGATATTTTAATTGACAAAACTTTTATTTTTGAAAAAGTGTACCTGTGCACAGAGATCTTTTTCTAATACCAAATTCAGTTATGAAAGACTGTAAGCCTTTGTGGAAGGAATAGCTACTCGACATTTTCCCTGGCTAAACGAATATTTGGGGCCATCATATTAAATTAGTAGGTGTAGTGCCAGTGTTGTACTTGTTGAGAATTTGTGTGTCTGTGTTGGTATGAAAACAAACGCCCATGGTAGCTGCTGCTGTGATGGGCTTCTCTTGGATTGAAATATGTTTTACTGAGAAATTAGTTTGGGTGAAGTGTTAAAATATATCGATTATATTTGTACTGCCATTTCAAATTTAGCTGATGATAAACCTTAAATGCTCTAAGAAATTGTTATAAATGTATGGAAGTTAGTATTTTTTTTTACTATATCTACTTGAGTGACATGTCATGTTGTATTTTTCTGTCGTAATTGTACAACAAAACCAATGTTTTTCTAAATTTCATGTTTTCACTTTGTTTGTTTTGGGGAGACAAAATCTTTATCTGAATTATCTATTGACTTCAGTTTCTCTAGGTGGAACATAAAACATTGGCCCATCTTCAATGAGGTTTCCAGTTTTTTGTTTTGCCATCTTTAAAAAATGAATCCTAGAAAAAGAAATGCTTACAACTGAGAAAGCAGGAGTTGGAAAGTTTAGGAAGTAATGGGGTTTAATGTCTATAAAAATGAGAGCAGATTCTAAAATACGTCAGGAAATGCTTTCAGAGGTATCTAAGAGCCTAGAGATTGACTTGTTAGGGAAGCACTGCAGACCTGTGCTGTCTTTGGAAATCTTTATTGTAAGTCATATTTAGTAATTAAATATGCAGTTAGGAAATTCTCTGTCAAAATTCTGTATGCCTAAAATCTACTGAACATAATAGATAAAGCTACATGTAAGGTTTAAGGTAATTTAAGGTAAAGTGTCAGAAAAAAAGTATATTCTCAGGAGGATTGAAATTATCACCTGTATAGAGCAAGCAAAAAACCCCAAGTTTAATTGCATCCTTTACTTGCTGGCAGGGGTGGGGGGAACCCAAACAACTTTTAAACATTATGAAGATTTGTACAGTTTTTATAGATGCAGTAAGTGTATCTTAAACAAGGGCTGTCAAATTTGTTGTGAGTAACTAGTTGCAAATGAAAATATTTGATAATACCTGTCAAGAGGAGCAAATATTTAATGAGGAATATACTCTTAAAGTCTGTTTTATAAAATAAGTTTATCTCCTGTGAGGGTTTTTTTTAAAGCTTAAAATGCAATTCAAACCAGTTTAATTCTAATTTTGGTGGTAGATACTTGATCTTTTTACCCGTGCAACAGTCTGAGATTCGAAGTCTAAACAAAGCAGTGCAAAGAAAAGGTGACAGTAAAATTACCACAGAATACCTAACAGAGCAGCTGCCTTCATGGAATTCTCACTGCTGTGGTTTCTGTAGTGCTGATTTCCTCAATCCTTTGTAGTAAATGTGACCACTTTTGCATACGGAGGCACACTCATGGATGCGGTCTTTCACATTGTGTTTCTAAAAATAGAAGCTGCAAGCCTGTTAGTAAAATTTCTGCAGTATGTGTGGTACGTGGCAATGAGAAGTTACTATGTTTTAATAAGAATTTAGCAAAGTTGTGTTCCAGCATAAATAATCTTTTTAAGGTGTTTACATAAAGTCTGCCAGGTTCATCTGAATTTGTTCTTCCTGTCAGCATGAAATGAAACGGCCTCTTTAATACAGTGCTGGACCTTTCCGGGGGTAGCAGCAATAAGCAATTACCATGTACTTCTCTCGTACTGTGTGCAGTGTGTATTGCACTTGTAGCATCTTCTCTCCCTAAAGGACATGCTTGCCATGCAAGGTGTGTACCCACAGCCCTGTGGTAAATCCTGTGTGTTGTCTACAGTAGCATCTGCAAATAGTTCCCATGTTTGCGCCTGGCTTTTGTCTTCTCACTCACAAAGGATGCAGAGAGCGTCCAAAGGAGGGCTACAAAGATGAGGGAAGGATCTAGAAGGGAAGCTTTGTGAAGAGTGACTGAAGTCCCTTGGTCTGTTCAGCCTGGAGAAGAGGAGGTTGAGGGCACACCTCGTTGCAGATACAACATCCTCACAAGGGGAAGAGGAGGAGCAGGCACTGATCTCTTCAATATGGTGACCAGTGACTGAGGGAATGGCATGAAGCTGTTCTGGGGCAGGTTTAGGTTGGATATTAGAAAAAAGTTCTTCACTCAGAGGGTAGTTGGGCACTGGAACAGGCTCCCCAGGGAAGTGCTCACAGCCTGACAGAGTTCAAGAAGCTCTTGGACAACTCCCTCAAATACATGGTGTGACTCCTGGGGTCGTGCTGTGCAGGGCTGGGAGTTGGACTTGATGATCCTTGTGGGTCCAACTCAGTACATTCTGTGATTATCATCAGACTCTGATGTGTTCTGCTTAGACCAGTGGAGTCCTTTCTAGCAGTAGCTGTGTGATGCTGCTGCTCAGTAAGTGCTACAGTACTGTTTAATGTGATTTGTTTGCCCAAGAATCCGCCTCAACACAGGCATTACCTGTGGCTGATTCTTTGCTGCCTTCTGTAACCAGCTGAGTTGTGCTCTCTGATTCTCCTGCAGCTGAGTTCCTTAATGTGATGGTGCTCTTCTGCGTACATATACTCTGCACAGTACAGGAAAGAGAGATGTAGGTGAGCATACATGTGCTTTTTTGAACCACGTGTTTAAGTGAACTCTGGCTCTTCTTTGTACTAGGATATGCCATATATTCTACTTCAAAGGTCATGGCTCACTTTATGATCATAAGGCTTGTTGAAATCATAAAAGTCTTAATCTTTCACGCCTTTTTTCTCCTCCCGTGAAAAGGAAATGAAGCACTGAACTGTAGCCACCTTCTCTCTTGGTCTCTGGAACTAAAATTGCTGCTCTTTTGCAGCAGCTTTGGAGCTTGCAGCATGTAAGCCTTCATTTGAAGGCTAATGTGTGGATTTATAAGGCGTTGTTAGAAAAACAAATAGGCTTGTATTTAATGTGACTACAAATGTTTCTTCTGTAGTCAGCTCTAGAGGGTTTTTTATGGTCATATGCTTCATGAGGAGTTTGTGGAGTTGCATTCAATCTTTAATTTTTTGATTCAGCTAGGATAACACAAGCTTCTCAGCTGATGTGGTAGCTGATGTGAGTATAAGCATGTATAAGCACATTGGTGGAAGAACACTGAGAGGTCAAATTGATTGGAGTATGGGTTGAATCAATACAGGTATTCCTAAAACAGCCTTTCTTAGTGAAATGTTGGGTTATATGGAATAACTTGTTTAGTTTTAGCATTTGTTACAAGCACAGGCACCTCCAAAGACCTGGAATAATTTGGTATGTTTTTATTCTGATAAAATTTGCATATAGATTTGTGTCTCTTAGTTGTTTTTTTTCAGTAACTACTTTTTGGTATTTGGTAACCTCAGATCCATTATCTTAGGATGTAGCCTTTCATCTCTTCCAGCTGAACTTCCCGTTACTTGGGAAAGACATTGAGAGCATCTATGTGATCTCTAGTTATTCAATCCTAGGTAATTTGCAGAGTAGTCATTACCAGTTTTCTGTCTGCTTATCCAGAAATCAGCTGCTAGTACACAGGCCCAGGTGGCAGGTATGTAGCGTGCCTGCTCCTGAACAGCTGCTATTCACAGCCTGATCTGACAATGTGAGGATGCAAACTTCAGCTTGTAATTCATCAAGCTGTGAAACTGTGGTGGTCAGAGCTTTGGTGCGTAATCTTTCTTGTATGTGGATGCAATAAAATTCTATAGTTTTGTGTACTGGAGCCATAGTGATACAGTTAAGCAATCCTGAGAGTAACAGAGAAGAGGCGGCTATCAAGGCTTTTCCTTTGCAGTGTTGGCTCACTGATTCTGCGATTGTCATGGTGCTGCTGCCCCTCCTCTCTCTCCAAAAGCTGCTGGCTCTTGTTTGCTGAGCTCTATCGAATGACTTTGTGGAACAGAGCTGTAAAGACTACTACAGTCTAATGAATAACCTTCTGCAAACGATTATATTTTCAACTTGGATAGGTTCAGTGTTGAAGGGATGCTATGCTGATAATCAGATTTAGTTGCTTTAGTTGTGCTAGCTGGAGTCTGGTGCGGATGGCTCAAAGTGGGAGTGAGTGGGGCGGGGGCGGTTTCTTTGACTGGCATAGTTCATAAAGAAAACAGTGTATGAACCTTTGGCCTGCATTAAAGCCTTCAATTGCCAGCACTTGAGCTGCAGTGTGGTAAGCAAGTGTTCCTACACTTGTTCTAAAGCCATGGTAATTTTCTATCTTAAGCCCCCACTGTATGCAGTATGTTTTTAAAATAATACTTCAGTATTAAACCTGGCCTTAAAGCACTGCAAGTTAGTTACCTGCGTCTGGCTTTAAGTGCTGCTGCTAAAAGAGAAGTTCCTACTGTGTCTTTGCTATTTTGTTTCCATGCTTACACCTATTCTAAAGTCCCCGAGACTGTGCTGGCCAAATCAAGGCTTTGCTTTGCTTAAAACTGTCAGCAAAAGGGAAGAGGTAAAAATGACCATCAGGAGGGAAGGTGCTGTTGTGGTTTATACTCGGTGGCTGCATAGCTATAGTATAATTGTATCCCTAAGAGCAGATCCTTGCTTCTGAAAAATTCCTTTCACAATATTTATGACAGACTTGAAATACAGACTTGCTCCAGCACCTGAGATGAGCAGGTATCACTTTCCAAATAATGCAGTGTCTGGTGAGGCCAGCAAATATGTGTGCCTTTATTGATTCATCAGCTGTTGTAGAGGTTTGTATGATTCTTACCTTACTTTCTCATATGATAATATGAGTGACATAGGTGAATAATTGGTTTTATTCTGTCTGCTGGCTCACACCCCTCAGGAATTATTTGCCATTGCCTTTTTTGGATGAGTTTAGGTTAAATATCTTTCGTAGGTGTTGAAGTTTCTTTGATTAGTACATTTTAAGAAATACATTTCTTGTTTTTATATATATTTGATGCTACACAGAGGAGATTTATATCTTGGAGTGTGTTCTTTCATATGTAGCTATTCTATTATAGTGCAGCCACTCTATAACTTTTAGCAATGCAGATAGCAATTTGCATCTAATGGCTAGATTTCTGTGTTTTCATGCATTGACTTATGAGATCTGATCTTTAATGTAACTATTTGAAAAAGTAGTCTAGTTAAAACCATTATTTTTTCCCCAGTGTTAATCCTGGGTGAGCACTTGCCTTGTAGCTGTGAAGCTTTTCTGTAATAGTCACAAATACTGCATATTCCAGTAACTGTAGTTGAGATAGACCTGCTGTATGTACTAGGCAGCTAGTAAATCTCTTACCTTCAGATGATAATGTAAGTAGCAAGATGACTTTTAGCGTGGATTTTATGCAGAAAGCCTTGCTTTGTTCTGTGTGCTGACATATATGTCGTGTTGAGACTCTATATACAATGACTTTTTTGTCTGTGGTGTCATGTCCGCCTCATGGATGAGTACAGTGTTTATGTCAGCATCTTTAGGCTAACAGAAACACGTGGATTATGATTGTTTTGTTACACTAATAGAGGCTTCCAAGTCTGAGAATATATTGTTTAGATCAATAAAACTATTACTTTCTATTTTGTTTTTCTCTGTAGTAATCCTGAGAAACATAGCTATTCTGCTATTTGTTTCCTCTTGGTGAAGGCACTTTTTTCATTTTGGTTTGCCTAGATGTAAGCAATGCTCTGTATGTAGCTTTGCAAACGAAATAATTTTAATGAGACATGTTAGATTAAACTACCCTAGATTGGTAACTGTGACTTGGGTTATATCAGCAACTTGGTAACTCCGTCTATGGAGGCTGACAGTACTTGTCAGTAATGGCTGAACTTAGCTGGAAGCACTTTTTGCTGAGGTGGGGGGGGATGCAGAGCCTATAACTGACCAGAGGGCTGGGGACTACTCTGAAATGTCTATCTGCCTTTTCTTGAATTAATACTCAACTGCCTCTCTTTAAATTTTTACTGTAGATAAATCATATTGTGCACAATGGAGGATTATACAAAAGGCCTTTCAATGAAGCTTTTGAAGAAACACCAATGCTGGTTGCTGTGCTCACCTACGTAGGCTATGGTGTTCTCACTCTGTTTGGATATCTGCGAGATTTCATGCGGCAGTGGAAGATTGAGAAGTGTCAAAATGCAACAGAAAGAGAAGAACAGAAGGTAACCACTGGGAAATAATGTTCGGGGGTAAATGACGTGGCTGAGGCTTCAGTGTTTCTTTGAGGAGAAGTGGTGTGCAAAGTTTTCTGCTGTTTTCCTTGTCTTCTGGATGCCCCAAATACTGTACAAGTGCTGCTGTGTCATTAGAAAATAATGTTTCTTTTGAGTTATTTTTCCTCAGGGTAGTTTCCTCATCTGTCTCACTGCAAAGCTGCATCAACAGTTATATCAACCTACTGAAAGATCCCCCAGCTGCAGAAACAAGGGTTTGGGGAAGAGAAGACTGCATGTGCCAGCATCAGTACCTAAAGAAAGGCTCTGCTTTGAGTTTGACGCCAGTGGGAGGCTTTCTGAGGCTGATCTGGTGGCTGAGTTTTGATTTAGAAATGTTATTAATTCTCTTTACTTGAAGCAGTTGCAAAGAGAAGCTTGTGGGTCAGATCCAGAGCAGAAGCTATTTAACTTTAAATTCATTTGGAGTCCAGAGCACTAGCAGGTTAGCTGGTGAGTAATTTGAAGTACTGACTCCTGGCTCACTGATAGGGATTAGAAAGAATTAATTCATGTTAAGACCTATTCACAAAAGCTTCTGTTATCAGGTGAAAGGTCTTGCCTGCTTCAGCAGTTAGCCTGGAATGGATAATTCTGATTTTCAGTACTTGTAAATTATTTTTAGAGATCTTTATTCCCCACAGGAGTTAATTGTTGTTAGGAAAGCTGCTGTTGAAACTTGAAGTTCACAATCTATTTGCTTGTTAACTCTTAATGTGAGCCCTCTTTAGAAGAGTGTGACTAACAGTGAGCTTTCTCCAAAGGTCTTACTCTTGCTGATTTGGGTTCTGTTTTTCTCAACTGCTTTGGGGAGCCAGTCTGGCTTATAAAATGTTAAGGGAGTTCCTTTTCTTGTTGCTGGTTTCTGGTTCTCTGTGCAACCACACAAGCAGTTGGCTAGCAGAAAATAGGAGGGGGCAGAAGGGCCATCTCAGTAAGGCAAACAAATAATCGAGGGTGGCAGGGAGGAACTAAAAAAGGGAAGGCTCCTTTGGAGCCTTGTTTTGGAGACAGCACTGGAGTAAAGTGCATGTCTTTTTGCAGTAGACTAGCTAAGGACCAGTGCCTAAAATTACCTCATGGTAGCTTCTTTCTGTGAACATTGTGAGGTAAAATTAAGCAGATTCATAGTAGGGCACTAAATTCCAAAACAGAAACATTCTTACAGGAGTTTAGTGAGTAAAAGGCATTTCGTATTGGTTAAAAGTACAGGAGTTTAAATTTACACTATTGCCAAAACTGACTTCTGGAATACGAAAGTAAAAATCTTGGATCCCTTTTAACAGTTAAAATATCTAGTTAAAGAATGCTGGTTAAATCTCTACTTGAAACTTTATGTGTTCATTAATGTCTTTTGAGATACTTTGGTTTATGACACTTGAGAACATGACACACTTATGTTTTTCTGTGTATAAAGTACAGCAGAGAACAGTCAAAACAGTTGCAGAAAACTATCAAGACATTAGAATAAAAGTTTAAATATTGTTATGTATTCATGGTTTTGAGGATTCTAAAGGAGTAACTGAAGTGTTGGTGCACTAATGTAATTGTTACATTTCTGTTGCACAGTTGTGAAACGCTTGTCCTGTTATCAGTGTGTAAGAACTGCTTACAGCAGTCCTTTTCTGTGGGAGCAGTCGTGGCTCTTTCATGAGTGAGTGCACAGAAAGGGGGCAGTAGGTCTAATTCAGTGACACATTATTGGTATTAGGCTCTCAGTAAAGATTGCCATAGATGACCTTGAAGCACAGAGGATGTTAGCAACAGATTATCCCAGTCCTAAAAGAGATGTAGCCCTGAATTTTTTTGTAAGTTAACTCAGCATTGCATCTTACCCTGAAAGACATTTGCTTAACAAGTATGCCTTCTGGGCAGATGAATTGAAACTCTTTCAGTTTCTGTGTTGGATGTGTTCTGGTTTTGTTGTACAGAGGATGTCTGTGGAAGAAGCTAATAAGAAGTGCCAGTGAATATTGCGTAAGAATGAAAAATAGGAAATCCTGTTTAAAGAAGTTTTGCTGTTGGAGAAATCTCAGCCTAGTGTACTTCTCCAAATCATGTTTCTAGCACTTAGACTGTAATAGCTGTTTCTGATATGAGACAAATAGAAAAGTGATCATGTGAGGTCTAGAACATACAGTACTTATCCTCACCCTTTGCTGCTTTAAGCTTTGTTTGCCTACAGTTGAATTGATGAGAGCACGTTGCAGCATGTCTAGTGTGGGAGCCTGGGGTTATTTCGGTGCAGGAGGTAGAGGGGGAGGCATGTGCTCAATTACTTGTTTTGAAATTATTTTCTCAAATATTTGAATCTCTCTGCTGGATGACAACCCAATCACCTTTTAGTAAGGGAGTGCAGATACTAGTGTGCAGAAAAGGCTCAAAACTCACCTTTTTTATTATTACTAATACATCAAATCAGGCGAGCCCTGTGATTACACTGGGGTACTTTCTGGCAGATTTGTGACCTCTGTGTGGAAAGTAACTTTTTTATTGTTGAAATTCTGAAGAGCCAACTAGGTTATTATGATTTTCTTAAGTATCAAGCGAAAGGATTAGCTTTACCTTTTTGAAATAGTTCCTAATTGCTTAGGTGAAAAATTACAAAATTACGTAGTGTGAGGAAGTATTTTGTAAAGGGCTGAATGAACCTGTTCCAAAAAGCATGGAATTGAAATATGTGGATTTTCAGTGGTGTGTTTTTGAAGGTGGTTACATTTAAAAGCATAACATAAACTTAGGTCCAAAATGTAGTATTAAAAACAAACACAAGAAAAAGACTCAGTTTTTCTATGTTAGGGAGGGCAGTTTATTTCAGTAGAACAAGTCCTTCTTTAAATTGTCACTTAATAGTATAATCTTGTTCTGCATCATAATGAGAAACCTGCAAGTGACCAAACAAATTTAAAGAGCAGAGCAGGATTTTGAACAGGTTTGAACTACAACTGTCTCTGATGGCAGGTAAATTCCTTGGAATTTATTAGAGCCATGCATTGATATGAATGATTCTAGGACATTCACTAACTATTGAAACACAAAAGGGTGAAAAGGGACAGACTTTGCTAGTACTGATTTCCAGGAAATAGTTTCATGGGTTTTGGCTTTGTTTAAAATACATCCAGCTGAGCTTTTCCTGGAAACCAGTGTTGTGTACCACATCCTCTCTGAAGCATTACCAGTCTGTTTTAGGCACGGGTAAACTGCAAGATTAACAATTCTCAATTACCCTGGAATGAATTTATGCGTACCCAATTTAATGTGCTGTCTGGTCACACAATGTAGTTAAATCTGCAAAATGCTTATAGGATTTTATAGGCTGGATGAAAATCGCTTTTACCTTTCCTCCAGTCTGATTTGCCTGTTGATTACCTTACATGTTTTGTGTATGGGAGTTGCTGTGCAAATGGGCCTGGTAGCTCTCTGATATACTGCTTCGTGTTCTGTAGCTTGCCCAGTTAAACCGTGTTTCTAGCATCTGGGCTTTTCAAACACATGTTCACAGGAGTCCAGCTGTAGGAATATTTCAGGGGCAGTAAACTGGAGTCTTTTGTTCAATGTCTTCTTAGCATCTGTGTAGCTCATCAAAGGCCTCCTGATGGTACAAAGGCTACCCACAGTTATTGCTCCACTTTTTCTTGACTCATGTAACAATGAGATGAAACTGGTCTTTCTGCTTGCTTTCAGAAGCCTGAAATTTGTTGCAATTGTCTGCTTGATTTCTGTTCAGAGTCAGTTATGTATTACCAGGGAGTACATTATGCGATTTGCAGATAAGCCCTGCTGGTGCTCGTGGCACCATTTGTTAGCTTAGGTGAAATGCTGTGAAAACTTGGCTCTAAAAGTAGCATAATCACTGCATTTACATGTTCCTTTGCCCTGAGCTAAAGGCTACAATGCTCTCATTATGACCTTCACTTGTTATAATATTAATTTTCAGTATGATGAAATAATGGATTCCCAAATCACCTGTGTTAAGGTGTTGCACCCCAAGGGAGAATTTCATTCTTCCCTTGATTGGCTCTGCTTTTCATTGATATGGCTGTGCTTTTCAGGCTTCTGGGAGGCTGCTAGTACTTCGGTTTCTTCATCAGGCATCCCCTCACTAATAGGGGATGTGTTCTAGGCTTAAATTAAAAGGAATAAAGCTGTTTAGGATTTTTTTAGCTCCATAAATGAAAGAACTTGCTGCTTTTGCTCCCTCTTTTGGAACCAGTGTAACTTTTGCAGATGTTTGACTGTTTACTCAGAAGATTGCTCAAAGAATCAACTCCTAGAATATTTTTCCTTTGAATGAAACTGTTTCATCTCAGACTGATATTCGTAGGGACCCTTACAGCTAGGAAGAGTGTTGGATCTGAAATAAGATGAGAACTTGGTGGAAAAATAGCAAGCTCTGAAGGCCATTTAAGGTGATAGTGATTGCTTCCAGCTCTAGGATGCTGTTGCAGCAGAGCACTGTGGCTGCATTTGTCAAAAATTTGAAATAATGGAATATACTGAGTTGTAAGGCACACACAAGGACATTGAAGTCTAGCTCTTAGGCCTGCACAGGACATGCCAAAGAGTCACACCATGTGCCTGAGAGCATCTCCAAACTTCTCGATCTCTGTCAGTCTTGGTGCTGTGACCGTTTCCTCTTGGGAGTCGCTTCCAGTGCCCTCTGGGTGAACACCTTCTGGGTGATGAAAAGTATGGATTGATATATTTCATCCCTCCCTTCTTCCCCAAGTGTTTATTTTTTTTGGTTCAAAGATTGAAAGCATTAAATTAGCATGAGGAGTTCAAGTGAGCTTTTTGTTGCACTGTCTTCTCTACTCTTCATCTGGAATGCCACACTGTAGAAGGATGGAGGAGGTAAACAAACAAACCAACCCCCAAACCAACCAGCAGACCATCTGATCCTGTATGCCAGCTCCAAAAGAGGGCTCTCAAACTCCAAAAGTCAGTATCAGTTTATAAAGGCACAATATCCTTACCCTTTCTCTTTTGATATTCTCGGAAGTGTGGGTTGTGAGAACCCCTCAGTGGGGTTAGGATTACTGAGGAAATAGACAATCCAGTTCTGCATTATGCCAAAATAATCCTTCCTGCCTGTCCTATTCCCAGGAGCTTTCTCATGAGACCTATCTGAGGATGGTTTGTTGGAGGGGGGGGTACATGTATAGGTAACAAAGGAGTTGACAGTATGCTGATACCTCAATTTAAAGCCCCTTACTATAATCCTACAACTTGGTACCCCAAAAAACTAAATCTAGTGTCTCATATTAAACCTTAATTCCCTTACCCATAATTTATTCCTTGAATTCTTGACTTTTAAGACGTGTTTTTTCCTTATCATAATCCCTTAGGTTCAGAGAACTTCTCCACAGTTAAACCCCTTTAAACTTAGTTCTAATGCTAGCTTGTAAGATCATGCTTGTGTTACATATACTGGTGGTGCCAACCTGTTGTGGGTGATTGTCCTTATCTCACCAGCTGAGCTTGTTACTGTTCTGGCTTTGTCACTTTGGGTTTCAGAAGAAAACTCATCTGATGAGTAATCTGAAGTGGGATTGGGTTGTATCAACGCAGGCATACCTGCTTGGATTGGTATAATGACTGATTTCCAGCCTCCCCCTCCTAGCCAAGAACCTTGGCTAAAATATCAATTGTTTCTCGGGTCACATAGTTGGTGTGCTTGGATGACTGTTGCAAAGCTGAACTCTTGTGCATAGATGGTTGAGAGGAGTGGAAAATACTTAGAAGCATCTCAGTAGATTGTAATTACATTTAACAAGTCTCTCAAGTATTGATCTTCTAATATGCCAGGGTTCCTTTTTGATCTCACTTCCCCCACCCCTCTACAAATAACATACCAGAGGGTTTGAAACAATTGTAGACAATTATTTTGATTTTGTGTCATGAATTGGGACAGGAACATGGAAGAAATAATTGCCCTTCTGTGCATTTTAGTGCATAGAAATTTTATTCCCACTGTCTGTCTTTGAGAAAGGACATACTTCTGATTCTCTGGAAGAGTGATTGCTAGCTAAATTTGGGTTGTTTTTCCATAGTTGAAATGATGAAAATTAATATCTTTGTGCCTTTTTGGCACAGGAAAATCAGAAATGGGTTTAGGCGCAACTGTATCTGCTTAGAAGTTGGCACTTTTGGGCTTGGTCTTTTCTGTGCAGCTGCTGGCAGGAGGAGGCAAAGGTGTGGACCTAAATTTTCCTTTACTCCAAACTGCAAGGACAAAGTTGTTAAATCATTAAAATATGAAGGTAATGAAAAAAGTACTCCTCCTGCAGGCAAGCATTGTAAGTAAGAGCTTGTCAGTGCCCGTTTGTGTTTTTATTAAAAATCTGCCATAAATGCTCCCAGTTTTGCTTCAGTATTACAAATATCTGACACTGTATATCTCACTTGGTGAGACAGATACTCTGCCTTTCTCACACTGTCACCAAAAATAAAATTCCCATCACAATGTTTGCATTTTTCTTGTGCAAAACAGGAAGAAATGCTCTGGTGGCTCGTACCTTTGTAATAAATTCTCCTTTTTCCTTCTGTAGATGATTTTAAAGGTGCTTTTTTTTCCCCAGCAGAAGCAAGTGAATTACGCGTTCTTATCGCTACTAAATGTCAAACTTTCTTTAATTGGATAGTAAAAAGGAAATCTTGTGACTTTGGAGAAAGAAAAATATGTTCTTGAGTGCTCAGATGTCCTTGCTGCCACAGTTAGTTTGACATTCTTGTGTTATCCGTTCAAGACAGTCACTTACTTTTCCTGGAAAACGTTGGAAGGGAAGCTAAAATTCAGGAAATGCTCATTCATAAAAATCATGTGGGACTTCAATGTTGATAAGCTGTGCAGAAGAGAGGTGCCATAATGTAGCTTATTAGCTTCTACTCAGAACAAAAAGTTGTGAAAAGTTTTAATGGTAGCATGTAAAATAACGCTAGTGCTGCTAATATTAAATGCATTCCTTATGCACAGAATAAAATACAGCAGAGCACCTTAGTTTTCAAAGTACTTGTGTATTCAGTAGAGCAGTGTATACTGCTTGGTGCCAAAAAGCCATTGCGTGTCCCCTTGCTCTGCTTAACTCTGAAGGCTGACTCTACCTCTCCTGCAAAGATCATATGCCCGAGGATTTAGTGATGGGGGTTATTTTATATTTTGTGTTTGCTTGAGTTTTTTCATTACACCAGAATGACAGAAAAGAATTATTCCTCTTACTCTAATTTTGTTGTTGTATATATTTTCCTTTTACTTTGAGTGCTTTTGATTTGTTTCAGGACTTTGTCCCATTGTACCAGGACTTTGAAAATTTCTACAACAGAAACCTCTACATGCGCATTCGGGACAGCTGGAACCGTCCGATCTGCAGTGTGCCAGGGGCCAAAGTGGACATGATGGAGAGAGTTTCCCATGACTATAACTGGACATTCACGTGAGTCAAAATTGAAGAAAACACTTGCAAGACCTGTCTTGAAATATAGGGTCTCTAAGAGCAAGTTGCAGGCTGTGAAGTGAAAGGAGCAGTGAATTATGTTTAGTTTGAGCTTTCTAGCAGCTTGAATCAATGAATTTTGCTCTTTTGAAACACATTTACCACCAAGGTGATGATTTCTGTATAATCTTTTGGCTACTGTACTGTATTAAGATTTCCTGAGCATACACCTGCAATAAACTTAATACCTTTGTGCATGATGACGACAACCTGGGGTAGATCCTTTGGATTGCACTGCTGCTTGTGACTGTGTTGATTTAGAAGAAGTTCTGCCACTTGAAGTAAATGCTGCTGCCTGAACTGAATTTAACATGAATGTTTTGAGTCAGAACTGAAGTAGTCTGTAGAAAAAAAACGAGAAATACAATGAAAAGATTTTTACAGATTAGAAATGACATGTCACAGGTTTGATGTGAAGAGGTTTGCAGCAGAGTACTTGGTGAAACTAGTTATGTCTCTTCTTGGCTTCCAAGGGCAAAAGAATTAAAATTGATTTTTTTCTGCTAAACTTCTTCCTTATTCTCCTTGTCACGTATCATTAGCACAGAAGTGCCAGATGTGTTTCCTTTCTGTGGTTAGAGGATATCCCGCTTGAGGGGCTGCCAAGTTAATTGATCTAGAGATGTTATTTTATAATTGAAAGAAAACTCTGGGATGGAGGGGAAAACATGTCAGAGCAACAGATGGTTTGAGAAGCCACAAGCAATTTTATATGTGATAGCAAATTCACGTTTAAATGTAAACTCTTTTGGGGATTAATTTGAGATTGTAAGATAGGGAGAGAATTATCTTCACTGATTGTTGCAGTTTGATGATGAGAGGCAGTACTGAAATAATTTAATAGTTGGTTCTATTCAGTTTTCATATTTCAGTGTACAGTCTAGGAAAGTGAAATAATAATCTTCTGGTGTAGATAATTTTTTAAATTTTGGGGGCCCTAACTTGTGCTGTTTTTAAAACACAGGTACACAGGGAGAGTGATAAAAGACATCATAAATATGGGTTCCTACAACTACCTTGGATTTGCACAGAACGCTGGGGCTTGCCAAGAAGCAGCTGCTAAAGTTCTATCCCAGTATGGAGCTGGGGTGTGCAGCACTAGGCAGGAGATGGGTAAGTTGGAGGACGACAGTATGTTCCCTGAATGTGTATTTCGAAGTCTGTACCTGATTGCAGGTCTTTGAACCATTGATTGTTCCAGCACTGAACTTTAGTCTAACCAGTAAAGAAGCTTTTACTTCAGTGAAAACAAATTGACTTCCTGGATTTACACTGCACAGCAGTTGTCTTACTTATGTTTTCATATATGGGGTTTTTTCAGTGTTCTCTTACAGGCCTTTAAATAAAGTGTAGCTTGGTTGGTGGAAATTCTCTTTGTAGAATTTAGCAATAGTGGAAGCTTCTCCTTACTCTGAATTTCCCATTTGTTTTATGTGCAGGAAACTTGGACAAGCATGAGGAGCTGGAAAAGCTAGTTGCCAGGTTCCTAGGTGTGGAATCTGCAATGGCATATGGAATGGGATTTGCAACCAACTCTATGAACATTCCTGCTTTAGTTGGCAAGGTATGGCTTAAGTCATGGACAAAAGCTCACCTAACAAAGATTCTAGTGGTTAATTTTTCTAAAAGCTACTTGTTTGCTTTTGTTTTTCCTCAGTGGCAACCCTTGCAGATATTCTCTATGGAAACTGTAGGTAACAGTATGTATCTCTAGCTGTTGCAAGAATCCCTTTGGGAAACAGCATCTATGGGATGAGTAGCAGCCCAGAACTTTCTCTCCTGGAGAAAGCCTAGCATGTTAAGTCTTGCTTTCTCGGGCTACTCCTTGGTGTGTGAAATGCCGGCTGATTAACAGACTGATTGGCTGAAGGTATTTTCATGTTTTTGAGACACTTAGAACTGACTGTGTCAGATACACAGATAAGATGAATTGCTTGTTGGTACATAGAGAATTTATTATCTTTGAGTGACAGCTAAAAAATCCTCCCTTTGAAGAAGTTGCAAAGTTGTTTGCAGGAAATAAGGTCAAATAAGTAAAGACTCATGATGTTTACTGTGTGCCTCATAAAACAGTAGACAATTAGTCTAAGTTTCCAGTATCTCCAGCTATGTTTTTTTAGTTATTGGAAAATGAAATAAAAGTGAAATTTTTGTTTGCATCTTCTAATGCAAAATATGTTCTCTTAGCTCTTCCATGGAGTAAAACAGTGCAAGTACTGGAACAGGTGGTTTTTTTTCTGTTATTCACTGTCATCCTTATACTACTAGTCTATTGGAATTCTTTGTCCCTGTGTAGTGAATTATTTTCCTTTTACTTAATTTATTTATTTTTTCACTTCCTGATATTACTTTGTAAATCTTCCACTTGCGATATCTACAGATTATAAATTTGCTGCCTCGTTCTTCCTGGCTACTTTTCTTCCTGGTGATTCTCTGTCTGATTAGCTGCAGTGTCTTCCTGCATGCTATTTTTTTTGTAACAAGGAAGTAGCACTGTCTAAATAATGTGCCTTTTATTTTGGTCTGTTAAGTTTTAAATATCAAATACTTTGCGTAATTAAAAAAAAATTTTTGAGTCTGATGCTAGAGAGAAATTCAGTGCTTCAAATCTAGTCTTTCTGGAGCCAAATACTTCTGCAGTGCTGTGAATCTGAGCAACTTATGTTACTTCTGACGTATCTTCTACCTGCATTTTTTGGCTCTTTGTCTTACCATATCTCTCCAGTTTTATGATCAACAGAAAAATGATTCATGTTTCTGTGAGGCTTTTCAGATTCAGTACACACTGTCAGATACATTTAAGTAGATTGCTGGTTGTTGTCAGTACAAAGTACTCATTCCTGCAAACTTACGCAGTTTTTTTTTTAAATGTGGAGCATATCTTCTGTATATTTTCAATACCTTATGAGAATACCCTTGAGACACCTTAGTCAGATCCTGAGTTTTCACCTTTGAGCTTCAACAGGTTTTACAACCACTGAGAGAATCTGAATAGTAAATTTCAAGGCATGTAACATACCTGTTTTTATACAGCTCGCTTGTACATTTACTAAGCCAACTCTCGTCATAAATGGGTACAGCAGTCTGTGCTGGGTTAGTCATGAAAATACTTTGTTTTTTGTATACTTGAAATAAAGCAAAAATTCTGCCTCACAACAATACAAGTGCCCTTAGGTGAATACTCTAAACAGAAAATGCACTCTGGTGAAGAAAAGAGTTCTTATCAAATGAACCATTTTGGAGTTCAGAATGTTCACTGATTTTTTTTTTTTTTTTTTTTTTTTTTTTTTTTTTTTTTTTTTTTTTTTTTTTTTTTTTTTTTTTTTTTTTTTTTTTTTTTTTTTTTTTTTTTTTTTTTTTTTTTTTTTTTTTTTTTTTTTTTTTTTTTTTTTTTTTTTTTTTTTTTTTTTTTTTTTTTTTTTTTTTTTTTTTTTTTTTTTTTTTTTTTTTTTTTTTTTTTTTTTTTTTTTTTTTTTTTTTTTTTTTTTTTTTTTTTTTTTTTTTTTTTTTTTTTTTTTTTTTTTTTTTTTTTTTTTTTTTTTTTTTTTTTTTTTTTTTTTTTTTTTTTTTTTTTTTTTTTTTTTTTTTTTTTTTTTTTTTTTTTTTTTTTTTTTTTTTTTTTTTTTTTTTTTTTTTTTTTTTTTTTTTTTTTTTTTTTTTTTTTTTTTTTTTTTTTTTTTTTTTTTTTTTTTTTTTTTTTTTTTTTTTTTTTTTTTTTTTTTTTTTTTTTTTTTTTTTTTTTTTTTTTTTTTTTTTTTTTTTTTTTTTTTTTTTTTTTTTTTTTTTTTTTTGGCTGCCTGAAGTTGCTTCTCACTGCACATTTGATTTCTTCATTGTCTGCAAATAAGGACACATAAATCCTGAATTCTGGCACCACCCAGTACACAATTAATTGTGTGTGCACAACCTGTTTGGCAGTGCTTTGATAGTCCTTAGTAAAGCTCAGAGATTCCCATGCTTGATTAAACTCTTGAGCTTTTCTTTTTTTTTTTTTTTTTTNTTTTTTTTTTTTTTTTTTTTTTTTTTTTTTTTAAGACTGTGTGCGTCTTTCTGCATGTCTTACTTATGTTTTCAAGTGCAAAGCTGCTTGAAACACAAGACATGTTTGAAGTTAATGGCATCGGGGTTCCTGTATTACTATTTAATTTGCTAAAAACAAGCTACTGTGTGCAGTTGCTCACAGTTGGACCACCTGTTCTTTTTCTGCTCTGTGGAATCCTAAAGCGCTTATTTTATGTTCCTACTGAATCCTCTTTTAATAGCAACAAATACAGTTTGACTATCCTAGGTCCATCTCTATGCCATAATTTGATCAGCATTAGTCAGCAAAAGGAATTCAAAAGCTTCATCATTACTTAGTTAATCTTTATTCACTATGCCTTGTTAACAGCAGCCTCTACTGAGCAGATGCTGAAAATAGGTGTAGCTGGTATAGACTGAAAGTTGTATTTCAGCCCTGTTAAAGCATCACTAGAAACAGGTCTTTCTGCACCTGGCAGTTATCATCAGTAGACACCCTCTGTTCACAGCCAAGTTGTCATGTGCCTGGTACAGTCACTGCCAAGTATGCTGAGTCTAGACCACAGATAATGTGAAATTTGAGGGTTACTTAGAAGTTGTTAGACCATCCGAGGCTAAGTTAAACTTGCCTGTTTTGGAGTAAGTGTCATTAATGTAGTTAGTATAATATAATTAGGAAGCGTCATTAGTGTAGTTAGTTAATAACACCATTGTGTACTGCCTTTAGCACAGAGCTTTTTATCATAGCTCTGCATTGAGAGACGAGACAGTTGAGTTAGAACAATGATGCTTGAAGGATAATTTTTTGGTTGTAAGAAAGCAAATTAATTTCCATATATAGGTGGGCTGTGAAATGAAGTGCTCAGGACTGAATGACACAATTCATGTACGTAGCACTCTGTGGTAAAATGTGGCATTCAGTTCAACTGGCCTTGTGGTGGTAAGCCTAATCTTCACTGGCATGTTTTTCTAGAGCCCAAGTAGTGTTATCGCCAGTTACTGTTAGCCTTGTCCTGGATGCTTTCTCAAATGTAAATTTGCTGATAAATGCAACTGAAGTCTTATTGTAGCGGCAGCACCCAGTTTTACATATGACCATCAGTGACTGCTGTACCAGTGGCTTCCATTGCCCTCTCTCTAGTGGCAGACAGTACTAGACTCTTCACTACTTTGTCAGTTTCAAATTAATTTGTTTCTAATTGAATGTCCTGTTAGCAGGGAGTGAAAAGAGGCTGCTGCTGATGATCAATTTGTTAGGTCTACTTTCTCCACCAAAAGCTCGTCCTTGTTTTTATGGAAAAGCTTTTTCTAGACTATTAATCTCTTCTTCCTCTTTTTTTTTTAATCTATTACTTTTCCTCCTTTCTGCCATTCAAGAAGGATACTCTTACTGGATTATTATATTCACGTTTTTTGATACAGTACTGTTGAACAGCAATGCCCTCTGATGTATACATAGTCTGTCTGGTGTAGTAGTTCCAAAGAGCAAACACTAGTTCGAAATTTTCGTACTTCATATGCCAAAGTCTATGAAATATGTAATGTGTATGTTTGTAGCAGCAGTATGAACATATGGCATTTGTTGCAGTTCCTGGGGAAAACCAGACTCGGGCTTTCTCAGGATGTAGAATGTTTCGAGGTGCATCGCAATTCTGATGCAGTTTCCTTTATTTTGGAGAAGATACTCCTAGGAGTTCTCTGTGACACTCCTTGTATAACTATAGGCAATGCTTTTCACGGTCCTTTCTAGTAATTCCCATTGCAGAGAAGAAATCCTCTTGATTTTTCCCTCCATCAGTTGTTATTAGAGAAGCATGGAATGACCATCTTTCAGTGTTAGATCTTCAGCGTTTTGACACCCTTTCTGGATTTTTAACTGAGCAAAGTCACTTTTAAAGTTGCAGCACATTTGCATAGTAATTGGAATGGGCCAAGGTTATTTAGAAATATTGTTGCTCCCTTAATATTAATCCCCCAGTATAGTCCCCTCCTGTAGTCCACTGTGATAACGCTGTGACTGAATGTTCAGTGTATCAGTTATTGGCCTGTAATCCTCACTGCTCTCAAAGCATACATATCCTGTTTTAATGTTTGTCCAAGGATTTATCTTCTGGGGTTTTTTGAAAAAGCAAATGAATTCAATGCCATGTTTAATGGCTTTTAGAAAACTTCTCCATTTCACAATGCAATTTTGTTTTCCACTTTCTGTCTCTTGTATTTTACGTCCATCGACACATGGGTTTAGTCAGTGGTTGCCTCCTAATGTAAGAAATAGCACAACTTTGATAAGGCCTTTAATCTAGGACTTCGGTGTCCTTTTTCTTAGCAGCATTGTAGACTTGCTGAGTGAACTGTGGCAGGCTGCTCTGCTCCCTGTTTCACCTGACTGCATAGGAGGATGAGTACTCATCAGCAGCATGAGATACTCAGGCAGATTTAGCTGCAGGACTTGCAGGAAAAGTGAAACTTGAGTGGTTCTTTCAGTTAAGAGAAGTTGTGTATTTTTATTTGCCATACTAAGGCTGCGAATTGGGTCTTAGCAAGTCTTGCCTGGACCAGCTGCGTTTATATTAGAGTTTTTTTTCTTAAATGATCTTGAAGCACTTCAGAGCTGAAAGGTGTTACATGCTTGGCTGTGAAACATAACCTTTTCAATATCTTCCTCTTTCCCGTTCTTATTCAGGGCTGTCTGATTTTGAGTGATGAACTGAATCATGCATCACTAGTGCTCGGAGCAAGACTGTCAGGAGCAACTATTCGAATCTTTAAGCACAACAGTAAGTATCAGATGGTGGACTCTGCCTTTCTGCAGATGCTATAGATCAGATACAATCTTTTCTATCTTCTAACAGTTGGAAATCCAATTTCATGCAAGGAAATCGGTTGCTAGTTACCTGAAAGGTCAGAAGTCTGCTGCTACTGAAAGCTGAATCATCCTGAATAGGATATTTTTTATATGTTCAGTCCCAGCTAATAACACTTTTATCCTGAAGCTGTTCTGGCTTACATCTTCGGCATATGGAGAAGAACATGCTACCCTTTGGCAAGTCTAGGGGCACTGGTGTTTTAACATGGTTTCTTTTTCTACCATGCTTGGGTAGCTCAGCATGGTTAGACTATTCTAACAGTCTGTGTCACATAATAATGCAATCTTGTAGGGGTCTAGGTTACAATTTAATTTTAGAACTAGATGCTAACATGCTTCTACAGTAAAAAAAGCTTATGATTGCAGATGTCCTAGCTAAACTAGACAGTCATGAATTGGCACAATATAGTACTAAAAGAATTTTTGGGACATGAAGCATAGATTAAGTACACTGAATTACTTGCTTTAAGTATTTAAGTATTTGATTCCAAAATACACAGATTTTTTAACTTCCTAGTTTCATCTTCTTCCAAAGGAGGTATTTATAATAACTTTCAGGTTAAAACTACCTAGGATTTCCTTCTCTAGATGAAAGAGGTACCTGGCTGTTCTTAATTAGAAAGGCCACTACCTTCGTTCTTCAGGTACTCCTAACACTCTTTATAGTGTCAGTCTCTGAGATCACCATGACTCTTGCTCTCTTTGAAGTGTGTGGTGATAACAGCAAAACTTGGGTGACTGCAATTATTTTTCTTTCTTTGTCCTACTTGATAGTGTGGATTCTCTCTGCTGTGCTTACTGTTTCTTTTGTGTTCGCTCTTTCTTGTTTTCTGTCATTTGAAATAATTTGTTTTACAAAAAAGTAGAGCTTATTGTAGCATTCTTTTTATTCTTTTTAATGTTTTGTGGTTTGACACTGGCCCAGTGCCAGGCACCCAGGAGAGCCACTCACTCCCCCTCCCCTGCCACAGCTGGGCAGAGGAGGGAGAAGGAAAAAAAAATTAACGAACGTTTCATGAGTGAGATAAGGACCGGGAGAAACACTTCAAGGGCAAAACAGGCTCAACTTAAGCTGCAAAGTGAATTTATTACTAACAGAGTCAGAGGATGATAATGAGAAGTAAAACAAGCCCTTAAAACCCCTTCCCCAGCCCAGCCCCTCCCTCCTTCCCACCGACAGCGCAGGGAGACAGGGCAGGGAGGTTTGGTCAGTTCATCACCGGGATTTCCTTCTGCTGCTCTGGAAGAGGAGCTTTCCCCTGTGAGGCCGTGGGGTCCCTCCCACGGNGCTCCGGCACGGGCACCTCCCCCACGGGCTGCGGGTGGATCTCTGCATCCCCCGTGGATCCCCATGGGCTGCAGGGGCACAGCTGCTTCACCATGGGCTGCACCACGGCCTGCAGGGGAATCTTGGCTCTGGCGCCTGGAGCACCTCCTCCCCCTCCTTCTCCACTGACCTTGATGTCGCCATGTTGTTTTCCCTCACATGTTCTCATTTCCTCCTCCTCTCTGACTAGAATCCGAAATCTTGTGACTTTGTTTTGATTTTCTTCTTAAATATGTCATCTCAGAGGCGTTACCAGCCTCTCTCCTTGGCCCAGTTCTGGCCAGCAGCATGTCCATCTCCAGAGCCATTGGCCATTGGCTCTGCTGGACATGGTGGGAAGCTTTCAGCAGCTTCCTCACAGGAGCCATCATTGGGGCCGCCCTGCTACCTAAAATCAGGTTGTGCCAAACCAATACATAATTCTTCATAAATTTTGGTTGCTGGACAAGATCACAAAAGCTTTGCAATTCAGCTTCTGCATTTGTATAGACATACTTCTGAACATTACATCCAGTTGCAGAATTTCAAATAACATTGGTGACAAACATAGTTCTGTCTATGAGGAGAAGGACTTAGAAGCTGCTGTGATGAAAAATAGATGATTTGTGAGGATGGGGTACAAATTAGCGCTGGTGATTTTGGTGGGGGATATTCTAGAAACATTCTAGATGGTGGGTTTCTGTGGAAGAGAATGTAATGACAGATTAGAATCAAGGCAAAATGCAAACAATGGTCTTGGCTTGTCAAGATTATATTCAGTTCATATTTCTGTATGTGTTCTCAGTCTTACTCTTGCTATACTCTGTGCTGCCTTTTTAATGTCATTTTCTTGAGATGTTAATGGCTTCATTCATATTCAGATTTTTAGAAATTAAGGGGGGGGGAATGAAAAATTCCCCTGAAATTCCTTGTTCAATGTTTTTACGTTTTTCCTGCCTAATTCTGTAGTTTGTCCTTTTTATTAAGGTCGGACTAATCTTCCCATCCTTCTTGAAAAATTAGAGTAGAAGTTTATTTTCCACTGTTCTCCCTAACTGCACTAACCTTATCTTTTCTTCCTTGAGAGACCTGTTGGAGACAGGGAATACACTGCAGATTTCTTCATCCTTGGCTTTCTGAACGTTAGCTGTCTTTTAACAGTCTGTTAACTGACCTACTTTGCTGTATAGTTCTTAATCTAGATATAGTTAACAAGTTCCTCTTGCTGCTACGACTGCCCTAGTCTACCAATTCTCTTTTCATGATTAATTTGTGTTCTTTTTCCTGCCCATGTGTTTATATCTCTCTCTTGCTGAGCGTTTGGCTTTTTTGCTTTGGTTAATCCCACCTTCACTCCTTTCCTTGGAGTTTATTTTCAGGACTGATTCCACATGTATGTATTTGTTCACATTACTTAGGTTTCTTAGGATCATGTCAAGTGTTTCTAGCCAAAGCTAGTAAGATTTTGGAATACATTTCTGCTAACAGCTTCGTCTGTCTAGTTTCTGATATCCTGAACATTGTCCTCTTTCCTACACTGGTGGTTCTCTTTTTTTCTTTTTCTCCTTTTGGTTTAGAAGCTTCCTGTTCCACACTTCCAGTCCCTTCCATTTTAAACAAAGGAAAAAAGTGCACTTGCCCTGCTTCTTTTCCTGCACTTTGGTCTATCTTCTACCTATCTTTAATTGATTATCCTTGAACTTGTTCTGTTCTAGCTCTCTTCTGTTGTTCTATTCTGAATTATTTCTATCCACAAGGACATTCTTACTACCTAAATTGCCTTCTCTTGTCATCAGAATGAGATATATTCTTTTTTTCTTTTTTTCCCCCCACTCTCTTCTTTGTGTCTAATGCTCTAACTTGTGTTTTAGTTTGGAATGATGAAATTCTTCCTTGGAGTTCATACAGTTACCCATTCCCTTCAGTCTCATCCACAGGCCTGTAGGTAGATGAAAGCCTGGGCTTATTGACTTGTGTATGGTCTGTCCTCCACGCTGGAGCAATTTGTGCCTTTCTGGAGTATTGCTGTCTTTAGTCATGTCAAAGCTCAAGCTGGTGGCTGTTTTGGTACCATTTAACAGTAATTTCTGGTGCAGATATGCAAAGCCTGGAGAAGCTGCTCAAAGATGCTATTGTGCATGGGCAACCTCGTACACGGAGGCCCTGGAAAAAAATTCTTATCTTGGTGGAAGGAATATACAGGTACAAACTATTCTTTATATTCCTAAGACCCTCCACATGAGATCTAAATGCTTAGTGTTTGGGTTTCTTTGCCAAATCAAACCATGAATATTGTCACTTCATAGTTATTTCATTAGTCTCATCTGTTAATTAAATTACACTGTGTATGTCTCGCATCCTGGGCTTTCTGTTGCTAGAACTGTAGCTGCACCTGGTGTTATCGCAGTGTTTCCCACATCCTGATTAGACTGTAGAAAGTAATTAATCAAAACTGATTATTTATATCTGAGCTGAGGTCTTAAGTTGCTTGTCCATTCCATTCTTTCTTGTGCTCCTTAGATTATGCTAGTGTGAATGGAATTACACAAATATAAAGTTTCCTAAGAGTGAGTAGGAGCAGTCGGCATAGCTGTGTTAGGCATTTAAATCGTAGTGTCTTTCAGCACAAAATGGGGTGTTTTGGAGTGTTACTAATGAGAGCCTAGTCAGTTCTTAGAAATATCAGGTAAGTAGATGTCAAGTCAGAATACTGACGTTAGGGTGGAAGTAAAATTGAGATAATTTTATAAATGAATTATCACTGAACACATTCCTGTGCCCTAATTTACTGTTGCTGCTGCTGTTTAGTCTGTGTGTCAGTATCCCAGAGATGCTGAACAGGTAGAAAGTACAGATCTGGGCCCCAGGTGCAAGGAGGAGAGGTGCATCTCTGCAGACTGTGATGTATCTAGCAAATTTTAGGTGTTTGTAATTACTGAAAGAGTGAAGAAATGAAAGCTTAGTGACTTTAGCTCTATAAGGTGGTCCCAACTATTAAATCAACTTATACTGAATTTTTGTTTCTCAACAGTATGGAGGGATCCATAGTCCGTTTGCCTGAAGTGATTGCCCTTAAGAAGAAGTACAAATCCTATCTGTACCTTGATGAAGCTCATAGTATAGGTGCCCTGGGTCCCAGTGGCCGGGGTGTAGTGGAGTATTTTGGACTCAGTCCTGAAGATGTGGATGTTATGATGGGAACATTCACCAAAAGCTTTGGAGCTGCAGGAGGATACATTGGGGGCAAGAAGGTAAAAAGCGGGGAATCTCATGGCTGGTGGTGAAGTCCGTTTCAGGCAGGTGGTGCAATTCTTCATTAAGCATTTCAAAGTTAATCTACTCCTCAAGTACCCTACTGTCCATTTGTTTCATAATTTTACATACTGTCTAATACTGTGAAAGTCTGCAGTTCAGAAGAGTCTAGTCTAGTAAAACGCCTCATAATTGTTTATTATTATAGATATATA
>VZRR01002575.1:1829802-1909620 GCA_013398015.1 Oreocharis arfaki
TATTATTATATATATATATTATATATATTATATATATATAATTGTTGTTTATTATTATTATAATTGTTTAGGTCTCACATGGTCAGTGATGATCTCATTTTGCAGAATGCTCACTAGTGTTGTAATATATTTCTAGGAGCTGCTAGGAGCCAGGAAACTGGGATTTCTTGATGTTACTTTTGATGAGACTTGGAGGAAAAATGGCAAAAGCTTAAGTTTTTCAACCTGTTTGGAGGAAGATGCTCTTAGATTGCTCTGGTAGAATTAATTTCCCCTGGGCGCAAACAGTTTGCTTTCTGAAAAGACACCTTTTCCTCTTTTTCTTTTTTGGCTGGTTGATTGTTTTGGGTTTTGGTTGTTTGTTTCGACATTTTGTTTGTTTGGGGTTTTTCAGGGGGGTTTTTTTGGCTATTGTCTCTTTTCAGTTGGAAAGAGCAGCTAGAAGGTGTTGCCCTTGCCAAACCTCTAATTCTCAGAGGGATGGCGTAGACAATTCCCTGTGTCGCCTTTCTCACATCCCAGAATATCTGATCTCATCGATCAGGCTTCTAAGCTTTATTTGAGGGTGAAATTCTGCCATTTTCCTACCAGGACAATAATTTTTTACATATTAATTGGGATAATTGCTTCCACCCACCCAAATGGAGACGGAACTTAGAGGTATTCCTTTTAGGGTGTTTACTACAGTTAGATTGAAATCACTTTGACAACTTCCCCAGAAAAAAAATCATATAAATATTTTTCCAAAGGTAGTGAGCTAGTGGGATTGACTCCATGGTAAAGCAGCTAAGAGTCCTTTGCAACTGTTTTAGCTACTGATTGCTTCAGAGGTAAGAGGCCTTAAATCTTCTTACCTAGTTTATTTCAAAGTCCTTTTACAACTTCCTTTCATTTAACTCTGACCCTAGGCAGACAGCCACAGAGCACTTCTTCACATTTTTGATACATTTGCAGCTCGTGATAGCTACGGAGTTGTCATTATTCATTTTATGGTAGCAAAAGGCAGAATCTGTCCTGGCATTCATACTGATGTTTGTAGTATTTTGGTAGGGTGGTATTTTAGCATGGTTTTGTTACAGTTAACAAGCAGCCTAGATGTAAGGTATGTTGGTCCTTTGTTCCTGTATGACCTGTTTTTGCCCTCTAGGAAAAATAGCATATGTATTTAACTGTGAAATGCGGAAGGGTTAGGCTGAGGTTCTTGCACTCTTAAATTACACCTACTGCTTTATTTATATTGTGCTGATGAACAAGAGAGAAGATTGTATGACCTGTTCCCTTGTTTGGTGGTTTTTGTGGGGAAAGAAGTATATTGAACATGATCCATAAGCATCTATGGATCCTGCTCCCCACTATTTGATTTTCTTTATATTCCCACTGTTATAATAAACACTTTTGAAACTCACCCTGGGCACAGCTTAAGTAATGCAAACATAATGCAATCCACTGCTGATGGTGTTAGCTAAACAAGTCTGTCATAGACATTTGTCTCTAATCAACACACATTCTTGCCCTGTGACATTATTATGAGTTGTCATGTCCCTGCTGTTCATATTTCAACTGTTTATTTCTTGTACTGTTAAATTAATCCTTAAGATATGTATTCTCTTACGGGGCATTCTGAAAGAAGTTTTTTGTGGTGCCTTGTTTTATTGTGATTAAAGATATGACAGAAGCACTTCTCTGAGTGCTGGGAAGGCTATGTCTGATGCTTCTTGTGTTTTGCTAGGAACTGATTGATTACCTCAGGACATACTCTCACAGTGCTGCATATGCAACATCAATGTCACCTCCTGTTGTGGAGCAAATCATCACCTCCGTGAAGTGCATTATGGGTGAAGATGGTACAACTGTTGGTGAGTCTTTCTAGCAGTAAGCATGTAGAAAGGGGAAGCCAAAAAGAGCCTCTATCACTTTGACAGATAACACATTCAGTGAACACTTTCATATTTATCTATTAGTACATGTGTGGTTGGAATTCCTGGGTCAGTAGACCAATTTACAGGTCTGCTTGGCAGATTGGCCTAATAGCAGCATAAAGAGTTTTCAGCTAGAGGTAAGTCATCTTAGTCTTGTCTAAGACACACTATTTTCTTGTACTGATATTTTCATCTCAGTTAAAGTAAATAGGGAGATGTTTGTGAAATCTCTTTTTACTTGGGGAGCTAGAGGCATTTTTAAAAATCAATGAACTTAATGGACTAGGAGAAGAAATTCAGCATATTTGTTTTTATTGTCTTAGTTTTCCTGTTTCATTGTAGAAGTAAAAGGGAAATTTGTATTACTCTCTGGGCATTCAAAGTCATAATGACAAATTCTTGTCTCATTTGCCTATGGGTTGCAGCTTCCTTCAGTTGCAACATGAAGTAAATAGTTGTTTAAGCTGCCTTGAAACTAAAATGGTACAGTTTGCATGTAGGATACTTTTTCCCCTTCACAGGTAATTAAAAAGCTGTAAGTAGCTCACACAGGACGCTGGTGTAGTTTGTTGCAGATCTGTTGGTGGCATTTAGTTTGGAGGCTCCTAGAATTCTGACTGCAGTATATATTGAATTCTTGGAGCTTGAGGCATCTGGCCACGAGGTGGTGGTGGTGTATGCTGAAGAAATGAATTGGCTTTTGAACTTTCATCATCTGACCAACCAACCTGTTGGATAACTTCCGGTGGAAAAGCTCTCTGGGGAAATGTCTTGAGAATTCTTCTGTTATAATAGGATTCATTTGGTTTGCTTACATTATCTGAGAGCAGAGTTAAGTGCCAGCAGTTGATGTTGGTGGTTGGTCAGTAGAGACATCATCGATGAGGCAAGTATAGCTGGGCAGCAGTCTGTATCTGTGCTAGCTTTGAGTGCTTCCGAGTGGTCCATGTGAGAGACCTGTACCAAGAGCTGAGGTGACTCCCTGCTCTTGAGTACAGATATTAAGCAAGCTTCAAACAACACAAAAAGTTGTCTTACTGTAGTCTTAAAAGTAATTGTTTGAGCTTTTCATAGCTGATGATTTGCCAACAATCTGTGGTCTGCTTAGGCGTTGCTTGTTTTGGGTTTCTTACAGTATCTGTTTTTCTTAATGAAGTGGGAAGCAAGGAATGTGTAACTGATTTCTGTTTGCAGTGTTTAAACTCATGCATTTTTGTCTCTGAGGCTACAGTGTGGTATTTGTTCAAGCCAGGAGAATGGAAGTAACTTCCAGTCCAGACTGTTCTCCTGCCGTTATGCCAGCGAGATCCATCTGAGCTGAAAGGCAAACCAGATCAGGAATGAATTTGGCAAAAAATAAACTCGAAAGGTCTTTTTTGTTCTCATGTTGCTTAAAATGCATGTCGAGCTACATCCTGCTAATTTGGTGCCAAGAAGTACCAGAATTCCTAGGCACTCTAATGAGGAAATGAGTGGTTTTGGTGTTTGATAGGTATTTCGTTTCCAAGAAGTCTCTGTATGTCCACTTTCTATATGAGCTGTAGCACTTTTCATAAGTGATGGATATAACAGCTGGATAGCCAGAACCCTGTGAAATCTCAAAGGATTTCTCAGCTACAGGCCTTGTGAAAGTGTTACTGGCTTTTTAAGCATCTTAATCGACTTTGAATTAAGATAAGCACCTCATAGGATGATTCCTGCATGAAAGTGCTTTTCTGTTTATTTTCTGCAGTGCTGTTTCCCAGTCATGTATTTTTTAAAATCGCATTAAGGCTTTAGAGATAATATTACTTTGTAGACATTTTCTGTGGATGAAGTTGGCAAAAGTTCAGTTGGGTGAGCTGAGCAGCTGATTAGTGATAGCATGACCAAATTTTTTCTTTGTTTAAGGGCTTTGGCTGAAAAACTTCTTTTTAGATTCTGTGGAATTACAAGTGGGCTCTGGAGGACCACTACCTGCAGTTGGTTTGACTATGAGTAAATAAGGAGTAGATGGGTGCTGGTAGTAGTTGTTAACTGTGAAAGACAAGTGGAGAAATAGTGTTAAACTGGGTGACTGGTAGGCACCTCTGAATTGACTGTACTACAAAAATTTCATTGCTTTTAAGTTAGCCAAGCTGAACGAATGGGTGAAGGAAGCTGAGATAGTGCAATGGTTTTACAAGAGCACAGGAGTGGAGCTGGAATCAGAACAGTAGATGGCTAGCTCCCAACCTCATGTTTTGGACCACAGCTAAATCTTTTAATGGCTTCAAGAATGCTTTCTTGAAAGGAGCCTTTGCGGCTTCTTTGTCTGTCTGCTTCTGTTTACCACATGCTATTTGTAAAACCTGCTGTCCTCCATGGCATCAGATCTTTGTGGAAATTGTCATGTCAGATTGAGATAGTCTGTAGCTGAGGAATGGGTAATAGGAACTGAGTAATTTTTGAAGATGAAAGGGGTTTTGTATATCATTTTGCAAGAATATGTTAATTGTCTTTAGGTTATTTCTAAATCTAAGGAAGCATCTGAAGACTCTAAACTTCTAATATAGGGTGTTGTAATTACTAAAACTTTACATAACTAAAAAAAAGTGAGTGTCTCCTTTCAGATTTTTCCAACAAGTTGCCAGTGACTAAATAAGATATTAGTAGGAGGCAGCACAGACAAAATACAGATGCTATGAAAAGCTTCTCTACAGAGAATGTGAGATGTGCTTATGTGGAGATGTGTTACCTGAGTTGGGACAGTAGTTTTCTTATGTCTTGATTTCTATTCAAATTAATCTGTTAATTCTTTGTAATGTGTGTGTGTGTACATGTAAGTGACTAGCAAACTTCAATCACCCTGAAGGCAGTTACAGCAGTATAATTATATAGGAATATATTACTTGTTCCATCATCCATACTGCAAAAACTATGCCAACGGCTAAAGCAATGGCAGAGCCATCTTAGGGGTTCTTGATAGTGGTGCTTCCAGTATTGCAGCTCCTCTACATTATCAGATCAATACTCTTATCTGTCCTATTTTACTTTGCATTACTTGTCTTGCACTGTAATTTGCTAGAAGACCGTCATGGAATCTTATACAAAACATACTTGATCTGTGGTCCCTTTGAGAATTTCTTCAAAGGAACAGTCATCCTCAAGAGTGTTGAACATGTTGAGCATATAGACTCTCTTCAGAGAACTTAGACGACAATGTACATGGGTATCTAGTATATCATCACATTTGGCTTTGATATATAGAGAGCAAGGTGAACAGGAGAGATGGAGAAAGCTTCTTTCTGCAAAAACAAACTTTTGGAACTGTTTTCCAATTCAAAGTCACTGTGGTTGAAAACTTTAATGAGAAAGTGTTGGAGATGCTTCTCAGCAGTTTGGTGCATGTTGCTCTTGCTCTGTTCAGCCACAAAATGAATGAATTTCAGCTAGTTTTGTAGATAAAGGAGCTTTTTAAACAATGATAATAAAAACACACAATTAGCAGGCTTTTCAGGGTCATACTACACATACACAAAGATGACAGATTGATTCTTGGAGTAGAGTTCTGGAAAGCTGTAGCATAGAGCGACTTGATTCTTGCTGTTATTTAAATTGACTGTAGGGAAAATGAGACATCTTGGTTCTTGTCATGGTAAATGAGACATTATTTTGATTTATGATGTTAAGTACTTGACCTGTCTTGATGAATTTTTCAGCATCAATGGTTTGGTTTGAGTTGAAAGCTGGATTTTTTTGCCACTACAATCTCACTAGGACTGTGAATCCAGCTGGTTCCCTTCTGTTATTTACATAAGAGCCAGTGGTACATCCTGTAGAACTGGAGTTCTGTATCACTGTAGCTCTTCAGGACCAACCTGTTTGTTGCCCTGATAACATTGCTGAGGGCAAGTGGAAGAAAACCATAAGTAACCCAAGTGAGATTCAGGCAAATCAAAACATGCAAAGTGAAACCAGTCTAGGTACTGGTTAACCACCTTCAGAGGTGAAACTGAGTTTGCTCTCCTGTGTATTGAAAAGTGAAGATGAGCCTTAAATCCAGGTGTGCTTTAAGTCTGAGCAGAAGCTGGCTGTACTAGCTCGTAAAAGAGATGAACTACTTCTTTTCACAGACCTTAACTCAGTAATACTAATTATACCTGTTGACATGTGTAATGAGTTTACTGACTTCCATGTGAGTTTTAGGAGGCAGATCTCCCACACCCAATCACAGCTCCATACATAGCTTGTATAGAATAAGTCATGGATTGACCTTGCCCACAATGGCTCTTAAATTTTGGGTGAATGTTGTCTTGAACACTGTACAGAAATGAAGGATTATTATCCAACATAGTTCAGTAGAGGTAGCAATTGCATTAGCTATCCCAGCTGCTAAACTGTTGGAAATGGATAACTGCTCTTTGAAGGCTGGTCAGTCAGGTAGCAGCACACAGTCTGGTTGGTATTTGTCTCAGCTCCTCAGTTGTGACGAGCCAGTAATTGATTCCATCTCATCAGTGAAAACATTAAAAAAAAAAATTCTACTCTTGCCATTGCTACGTGCAACAATATTGAGTGAGTTAAATCAGAGAAGGTAGTTAAGCCAATTATAACCAGAAGTAATAAGAATGTTCAGCTGTCTTGGCAGAGAATTGAGCATAACTGAGCTGTTCAGAATTCAGGACCATTGTTATACTGTCAGTATGCCCAGGGAGAAGCATGCTGGGGGAAAAAGAAAACCAAACCAAACAAAGCTTAAATGGTATTAAATTCTGAAGGAGAAAAGACTGCAATTAGTATTTTAACTTCTATGTGGTTAATCAGGCCCTCGGGTGAATATTGGACTTCAGCAGTTCAATCACCTGCCTACTCAGTAAGTTTCTTGAAGTTGGACATGTTGGAGCATTACCTTTTTCTTTCCAAAGACAAACTAGAACAGCCCATGTTTCAGCACCTGGAATTGAATTTTAAGTAGCTTGTGGTATATTTATAAATGAAGTCTGTGCTTTGCCATTCATTGCCAGCAGTAGATCCACAAACAGAAGCAGTGACTGCTGTTGTACTCCAAGGGGGAAATACTCCTTCTGCAGGCTGAGGCTGAAAACATTCAATTATCATTAAAATCGGTTCATTTGAATTTTCTCCAATAATGCACTTGTTAATGAGGTGTTAAATTATCACCTTGGGAACCTGGGGACCAGTCAAAACTAATTTGAGCTAAGTGAATTTTTTTTTTTGTTCCTGCCCTTGAGAATCTCAAGCTGAGCTGGGAAACTGTTGGAAAAACAAATACTCTGGGGGTCATAAAGAGAGTTTCCTGCTTCTCTCCAGGGGTCTCACAGTTTTAAACATCATTCTCTGTATTTGTACTTCCATCTGAGGATCTTTTAAATCCAGCTTGTTGCTGCACCCCTGTCTGCCTCCCACAGAGCATGGCAAGCCTCCAGAAAAATTGTTTTAACCTGGACTGGGCAGGAGAAATCTTGCAGCCTTTGATGCTTTGAAGAGTGTTTACAGACATTAGCAGAGTTGTACCCTTTGTGTTGCACATTGAAATGTGAGAATTCTTCAGTGCCTCTTCTTTTGGACTTTATTCAATATTGTGGTGTTTGTACAGAGCTTATAAACCTTTGTAAGTCTACACCTGCTTTGTTCTCATAGCATTCTGGTTCTTGGTATTTCTCTTGAGGTAAGAGCTGTCATCCTATGTCTTCATAGACTAAACACTGATCTGTCATAGCAGAAATACAACTAGAAATGTTGCTTTGTTGAAGTAATTTAGTTTTTCTTCATTTCTTATACTACATTTGATTTAAAATGTGTGTCTCACTTTTTACTCTCAATAGTGTGAGGTGCCAGGTTTCTACAGAATGCTGGTGTGCAGCTCCTACAGGGAAAGGAGAAAATACTGGTACCAGGTTACTAGTATATATAGTATATATTGTTAGCAACAGTGCAACTAAAATGCTTATAAATCATTAAAGTAACATTAGGGTAAAGCATTTCAACAGGAGTAGTCACATATGAGGTGATCTGCACTCTTTCTTTGGGTTAGTGTGAAATAGAGTTCATGGTTCCTTTTGTGGTACATGATTTACCAGAGCAGAGTTTTTAGAAAATACCTCAATGACCCACACAAGCACTACCTCCTATCATCAGTCCTGGCAACTGCACCAAATTTCTACGTATTACAAATACTACCAGTACTGCAATAGTGTCTGCAGTATAGAGCCTTCTGTGAAGACCATGCAATATAGTTGTTTCTGTCTTCTTTGGAAACAGGCAATAGTCAGTAATGAAGCCCTTTTTGTGGGCTGTGTTAGGCTATGTGGGGCATGCCAGCCAGCTGAGCTACTGTCCATGCGTACTTCAGTGGGTTCTGATGGAAAATGTGTTTGGCACACGGTCAGCTCATGCCATTTCACATCGATGCAGCTGTTCTACCACAAATTCCCAAACACAGACAAATCTTGTCAATTTACAATGTGTACTTTTGTCCTACTATAGTGCAGATGCTTGCTGATGTTTCAGAATTAATAAACTTTCTTAGATAGTACAGATTTAATCTTTGAAGGATGAAGCTGTCTGAAAAACCTACATGCCAGTTAATGTGTTTTAAGAGCATATGGCCAGAGGAGAGATTTGAGATTAAATTAGATTGAGCAGATTCTGTTGCAGTCTAATTTCAGTATTGGGGTTTAGTTCAGGACAAGTTGACTTGTCAAGGACAGGATAAACCAACCTGTAGGGCTTCTTTCTGCCACGAGTAAGCTTCTGTTAATGCTCAGGTTATTGCCTAATTGTTGCATAGTGGAAAAGTTGTGGTTACAATACTGCCTGCATGGGGGAAAATGTGTTACAGAATATGCATGCTTCTCAAGTTCATGTTGGCTAGCAGCTCCTAAGATTTCTTAACTGTTTGTCCATGGACACTGGGATTTCAAAAAAAAAAAAAAAGAAAAAAGGCGCCAGTAAAATACTTCTGAAGCTTTTTAAGGTTTTCAAGCTTGCCTTCCAGCTGGTCAGCTTCATATTGTATCATGTAAGTGTGTTGGCAATCTCAGGCTCTAAATGGGCAGTGGAGAACTCATTTGTCCTGCAGCTAGGATCTCTAGAACTAAGTACTCTGTGCAAACAAATGTGTAACTCTTACAGAATAACTGTACCAAGAGCTGGAAGCAAAATGTTTAGTACCTCCAATCTGAAATACAGCTTGTCTTTTCTAGGATTATAGCTATATTTCTGACAAGTATCTTTTTGTTCAGGACCTGGCATTGTAGAGGCAATTGTGGGTTTTATATGCACAGCTTTGATCTTTCCAGGATCCTTGGAAAACAGAGCTGTGCAGGAAAAACAAGTCTGTAAATGTCAAAGGAGAGGTAAGGTCTCCAGGGTTTGGGCCTTTTCAGGCACAAAGCCTACTCTTCCACCTCGCTGCAGTTCCAGGTGGCAGGATACCAGGAGCTTCTTGCCAAATACAACTTAGTAACATGGGAAAGCTCAACACCCTTCCTGTTGAAATTATTGCAGAGTTTTAGGGTAAATCTGAGAGCACACTGTAGAAGGACAAGTATGGCTACTATAACAGATATACAGGCAGATGTGGGCAGCTCTGACTTGGTGGGAAATTTGCAGGCTATAATTTTTATCGTGAGATAACTTGGCTATAAGCATCTTTGATATCAAAGGAGAAACTTGAAATGTTGTACAGGACCTCTTATTGAATGGATCAAAGTCTTCACGGAAAGATGCATGAAGATGTGTTCTGTGAAAGATTCAGGTGCTGCCCTCTCAATGACTTCATACATAAGTTTCCTATTGAAAAAAACAAACCAACTGGTTCAGAGTTAAAGTTTGTAGTTTTAGGACACGTTAGTAAAGAGCACATACACACTTGCAGCATCCTGTCTCTCTCATTGTGTGTTGTGTTAGGTGAAATCTGTAGCAATATTATATTGGGAGATATATTGAAATCCTGTTGAAGTACAGGAAGAAGTTTGGAACTTAATGTGCTCCATTCCATAAGGTCCCATTTAGAACCACTGATGAAAAGTAGGTATTGAGGACTAATCTGTGTAGGATCTCATTATTATCTCAAGCTCGTGAAGCCTGTTTCGTAGCACTCTTGGCATAATTTCTTTGTAGAGCTGGCTTCTGTTCAGTTTGGCCAGAAGATGGTACTTCAGTGTTTATGGCGGCCACCTCCCAAAGGAGTTTGCCAAAGAGTACGGTAGTCAAACACATCCCACCCTTCAGGTGATACCCCCTCAGGGATACCTCACTATCCAGGTAAGAGAATGGATGCCCTAGCTCTATTTGCTGCTTTCTAAATGAAGCTGATTATTAGCTATTTCTAACCAAAGATGGACACTATAGCTGGCTGGTGTGTCTTTTCCAGTGAATGACAAGCCTTGCTGTGCTAGAATTTGAGCATTAATCCAGATGCTTCAGCAGCAACGCTTTTAGAAGCTTTTAAGGTATTGACATGAAGTGTGACCAATCAGCTGACTTTTGCTGAATGCTGTTTCTTGCACTTAGAGCATTCCTATCTGATTTTATATTTAAGAGCAGCACTTCAGTATGTGGCTAATGCAGCTGTAGGGAATGGGGGAGAAGGTCGTTGCTAGTCATCTGCAGTTAATTTGCACTGTTTCTTAGTGTACCTTATTGCCTGTGATCTACGTGACGTACAAATCCCTCTATTTGGCCGAACTGGTGTTGAGTTTTAGAAGAATAGATTAAGGCCTATGGATGTTATAAAGCCTTGTGCTTTTATACTGGTTTGATGTAAAACTCAAAAAACAATAAATCTAATTTTTATGACCAGCTAGCAAGAGTTCCATACGGAAGCTAATATATTAAAGCTCAGTCAGAAGAGCTACTGAATTACTGCTCTAAAGTGGAGTACTTGGCTATCTTGTCCAGTCTATGGATTCCATTGTGAACTCCTTAAAGATGTGTCTAATGGCAGGATAAATATACCGAAAAATTGAATGTTAGTTAATAAATAATAAATTTACCATTAAACCCCAAAGCCTATACTTTGCTGCATTTCCCTGAAGACTATTCTTGTATTTGAGAATTTTAGGGAAAAATTGTTTAGCTTTTTTTCTGAACATAATGGAACTAATTCTTTTTTTCCAAGTTTGATTTTGGGAGGTGTTTCCTGTTAACACAGGGCATTCAGTGACATTGGTTATGGTTGTCAGACTCTTTTTCTTTTCTAACCCTTTAGCTTTGGCTATAACCTGTGTTGTATGCAGTCATTTTTATTGGATTTCAATACTTTTCATTTTTATAATACTTCATATTTGTACCTTCTTTCTTCATTATGTTTTGAGAGAAGTGAGCACAGTTTGGAGTAGAAAGCGGCTACATGGCCACTTTGGGTTTTTTGTTTGGTTTTGTTTGTGGTTTTTTTGTTGGGGGGGGATTTGTGGTTTTTTTGGTGTGGTTTTTTTTTTGTTTGTTTGGTTTTTCTGTTTGTTTTAATTTTTGGGGTGGGATTTTCTCCATTAGGAAGAAGGCATTAGTAGCTTGTAGCCTGTTGATTTTGGATATGGTGCCCTAATATCCTAGTTGAGTCCATAGATTTTGGTACTTAATTAACTTGGAAATTTTAGTACCACGGAAAACCTTTGGAAACTGTTATGTAGATAAAAAAATACTCCACTACAAGTGTTTGTCTTGAGATTAGTTCTTTTGACAATTCATCATGAAGTGAAGGATTTGCATAGCAGTATCTTCATGGAAGCTCTGTACATACCTGGTAGACAAGGGGAATTGTACTGTGCTCTGGGAAGTGATGTGTAGGATTGGGGGGTTTTGATAGTTCTGTTGTAATAGCATTTATTGGAATGGTGGGAGATACTGCTGCTGCTCAGGCATGGTCTTGGATCCATGTGGTGGTCTTCATAAGATAGCTTAAGTTTTGGGTTTGATCTATTCGGTGGGATTGAAGGCTCATATGAGGGACTTTGGGAATATTTTTCATAGCAGGATTTTTGCTAACACAGAGTGTAGATGTTCGATGACTTCCCTTTAGACTTGAGGATAGTCTAACATGTGGCCACAAGGGCTGTATATTCCATACACATTTGTTTTTCTACAGTACTAATGTATTGTGGAGTGTTTCAAGTGCCTTTTCTTTTCTAGTGGTATCTGTATAGATCACACCTACTAAACTTAAGCACTGTGCTTTTGCTTGGAAAAGCTGGTGTGCACTGCAGCTTTTTTGCTTTCTGAGAGAAGAAATATGGTTTTCTGCACTATTTCTTGTGGTCTACGCATGGAGAGAACAGCTATGCCATATAACATAGGGTGAACTCCAGCCTAACAGCAGCAGAATGGCAGAACATGTGCTAATAATATGAGTTTAATAGATGCTTTTTTGTGATTTGTTTTTTCTGTTTTAAGGTGGATAGCTTCAGAAGTGATTTTATGGTACCACTGTAAATGAACTTTGGAGATTGAAGGAGTACTTCCTGTGCTGACATTTTTGTTTTCCTCTTGAAGAAGTACCTACAGTGCAGTCCTGTTTGTTCTCCTCATGCTTGACCTAAAGCTGATTTTGTGTTTTATACTGACCGTATCTTTCCATTTTTTATTATAGCTCTCTTAAAATGTGGAAGGGGGCTGCTTTGCTGTTCTTATTGCACGTGTTCAGCTGCAGGTGATAATCTATCTGATTCTGTAAGGTCTTTCATATTTGTATGATACTTTACAGTTAATAAACACAGTAATATTAGCTTACACCAGGTGACTGCTACATTATGTGTAACACTTCCTGCTTGAAACAAGAGGTCTTCATCACATATTTTTGTGTATATTTTTAATAGCCATTCATATCCTCCATCTTCTCTTGTACTGCATAGGAAAAGATTCTTTACCCCTTTGTGATGCTGTTTAAAATCCCATGAACAGTTAGCTTTGATACTGATTTCCATTGTAAAAAAACTGTCTGCACAAAACAGATGGAAAATACAGTTCACGCTCTTTGTTGCTATGTTGTAAAGCTACTGAACTGTCTCCATGGAAGTACATTATAAACATCCTTAATATAATGTGCTTTGTCAAAGCTTGCACATTCCTTAGCTTCTAAAGAAATGTGGTGTTTGTATGTGTTCCTGATGTTTTTGCTCTCTGTAGCTTCAATCTGCTGTAAAGGCCTGCCAACCTATTTGTACTGTACAAAGGTTTGAGTCTTTTTTTGTTCTGTCTCTTCTTCACTGATGCTTTCTCTTGAGATTTTTAAGAGCAAAGATGTGCTTTTTAAATTTCAGTGTCTATGGTATCATAATAAAAAGAAAATAGAGGGTTTTTAATGCTTGTTTTTTTCAATAAATCAATTAACTTGGCAATGTAAGTTTTATTGAAACTTTATAAAGGTAATTTTTTTCATGGTTCTGACTTTATGGTGAAGGTGCCATAACTAGTTCAGAAGAATAGTCTGATGAGCACACATTTCTTTTCTTTCTTCTCATCAGGACACAAGAATGGTTGTCAAACAGGATATGTACAGCTGTCTTTTTAATGATTATGAATGCTATTATCATGACTGCATTTGTGATACAAAATCTGTATGAGCTAATGTGTAAGTAGTGTTGATACAGTCCCACAAATCCTCCCAGTGATTTAATATGTACAGTTAGATATTACATATAGCCAGGCAACACAAACTTAATTTCTTTGTTCTGGAGGGATAGCCCTAATCGTGTTCTTTAAAATTACCTATTGGTCTGAAACAGTACTTTGTAAGTTCACCTTCAAAATAAAGACAGCTGTAAATCATAATTGTTAGGATGCAGGGAATTTTAGTTGTGCGACAGCAGTGCAACCAGATACAGTGAGCAAGGTATAAACAAACAGGAACAAATTGTCAATTACATTTCAGAAAGTGCTTTCTGGATTGTCTGGGGGTGGGGGGAGATTCTTGCAGGCAATGTTGCTGTTCTTCAGCAGATCCTTCAGCTAGTGTCAGAGTGAAGTTGGCTGGTCATGTGCTTTTTTCCTCACTTTCTGTCACAGTAGATTTTCTTTGTGTGTATGGCTAATCTATTTAGCTATGATAACTCTAGAGAGAACTTAAACTGCTTTCAGTAGAAATTTGGCCTCTGGAAAAGTTCTGTGTGGAATAATACAATGGTGGCTTGTGGGATTGGAGTTAGGGAACCCTTCTGAGTCTCATGAACCTAGTCTCTCACTGCAACAGGGCTTGAAACATGTCAGAGGAGATGAGTGTAATGTGGCCATGAAATGTAACTGTTGTTCCTATGCAATTTGCATATGAAATAATTTTGTGTTCAGCCAGTCTTACTCATTTTTAGATACACAGGCACATGCTATTGCTTTCTTGTTCTTTTTTTAATAGTAAAATAGAGTTCGTGGATAATTTTATCAACTTAGTCAGCCAGGCATTATCTTGAATTCTCCTGTTAGTAGAAAGGGCTTGTGTGTTTCTGACAGCCTTCTGACAGGAGGCAGTGTTTTGGTTTGGTTTTGTGTGTTGTTGTTGCCTTGGACAAGATCCATTCTTCATCAAAGACCTCAAATCCTACTTCTGTCTTGGTGGATTTCCTATGAAGAGTCACACTAAACACAAAAGGAGAGCACGGAATCTTTTGTTGTTCTGTGTTGTGTGAACTTTTAAGTAGAGACAGTTGGTATTTCTGCAGTGTCTGGTATACCATTGAGCTAGTACTGGGAAAAAAATTAAAAGCAAATTACCAGATGCATCTGATTCTAGTAGTCATTAAGGAATCTGATGGTACCAGCAACCAGCAGTCTTTTTAGACTCTCCTAAGTGTTAAAAAAAGCAGGTTTCTGTAATTCAAAGTGCAGAGCAGTGGCAAGAGATGGTATTATGACTTCCTTCCCATCTCTTGAAACTGAGTTATTGAAATTAATTGCAAGTTGGCATTACGTTTGAAGATGTGGTTCTCTTTTACATGGATAACTCCAGCAGATTATTTATGTGATGTGGATCTACTATTTTATAATTTCTATATCATTAAATTCAAGGGTCTGTTGAAACTAAACAATGGGAGCAATTCCATTTTACTTTGCATGCCATCTTGCATACGATAAAAGCTTGTACAAATGTGAATCGGAATTGTGGTTGTATTTGGGGCCTGTTTTTGGAGGGGATTGGATTTTTTGTGGTTGGTTTGTTTTGTTTTTCCCTGATGCTAACTTATTAGTAATTCAGACTTTAAGAAAAAGAATCAGTGCTTGCTGCATGACAGTTTTTGCATGTTAGGCTTAACTGAAACACTGATATACAAAGTCTGTTTCACAGCAGTCCTTGAACATTGTCTATAACCATAAGTTTTCTGTCCGCCCAGGTGTTTTTAGGTTTTGAGAGAACCACTAGTCCAGCAGAGCTTTTGGAGAAGCAGGCCTAGGGAGTTGTATGTCCTGCTGAATAGTCTTTCCCTCTTCTTTAGGTAATGTTTGTGCAGACTTCAAAGACTGCTTGAGGTCAGCAGATCATTTCCTCTGATTATCACACTGGGAGCCTGAGATGGTAATGGCTCTGTATCCCTGTTGTGTGTCCTTTTCTTTTCTGTGCAGAGGGAAAGGGCAGTTTTTAAAATTAGGGTAAAAAGCACTGCAGCTCAAGTGTTAAACTTTGTGAAGGTTGCTGCTACAAGCTCAGTAGTTCTTAAGATCTCTTTTAAAGGTTGATAAATGTAAACACATGCATTTTGTTGGTGTCCCTTTAGCTGTGAACTCCTGAGGGCTGGATGTACCTTGTAGAGCAAATGAATGGTCTGATGAAAGAGCTCTGGGTTCAGAGGGCTGGTCTCTTCAGCAACCTGAGAGTGAATGTGTGGGAGGAGGTACTGTTATGGCCAAGGCATCAACTGATGAACCTCACGTAACAGCACAAAAATTCACAGACTTCAGTGACAAATATGTAGCATGTCTCAAATGCCAGACTTGCGGAGGAATTATCCTGGTATTAAGACAGCTGAAATGTTTCCATATTAAATTACAAACAATCCTGTCTTTTGGATGTACCAAAGAGTTGTGTGTTGTGGAGCAATATTTTAAATAGGAGAGATTTGAAAGTTCATTTGTTGAAATAGTCAGTGTATTCTATTGGCTGTGTTTTTATCAGAACACTGAAAATATCTGCTATTTTTAAAAATGCTAGTCAGTATGCAACCCATGATGTTGCATACCAGTGGAGCCTTTAAAAATCTGTATTCCCCAGAACTGTACTGAAATTCACTTCATTACAGCTCACACAAAGCTCAGCAAAAGTGATCATTGGTGCCTCGTGTTTTTTGTTAGTTGTGGGCTTTTCTGGAGGCTGTCCCCCTGTTTCATTCAGTTACATCTCAGTGCAGATGCCAGTTGATTCTGTGTGTCAAGAGGGACTGAGGTGTTTCAGTTAATAAAATGGGTTAATTCAGTTGCTGGCTCTAGAAAATTCAGATTACTTAGGAAATCTAAATTGCAAACTAGAAGGAAGACTCATAATAAAACCTACATGAAAACTATTCAGACATGTTTGTCTTTAGAGTTGTATTACATGATTTTAATATGGTGTTAATTAGAAGCTGCTATCACTTCTTCAGTCACTTATTGGAGCAGGAGATTGATTGAGAGAAAGGTTCTGAACATGCTACAGTCTGGTTCTGCCTTGGTGTAAGTGCTGACATAATTAGCACCTGATCATCGGTGCTGTGGTGTAGCCTATGTTCTTTGGCTTTATTTTTCCAAGTACTGTGCATCAGTTGATACTGGTGGTTCTGAGTGTATTTTCTTCATGTAAAGACAAATGCCTTCAGTTGCCTTTAGCTTGATTGGGGATTGACTGGTTTCCGTTTGCTCTACTTTTTCATTACCATGGCTTTAATAGTAGTGGCAACACTAATGCTTTATAGCTGTTGGGGAATCTCAAAAAAATGGTTTTGTAGTATACTCTCTGTGTAATATGGCAGAGTTGGAGATAACAATATTGTACAAAACAAGAACAGTAAAAATGTCTTGTTATCAAGGTGAGACTAATTGTCGTGTATTGGAAAACAAACAACAGCCTCTAACTTGGAAATGGCATTGAGCTTTTTCTTGTGTGTGTCTTTTATCACTGAGTGTGAGTTCCTGCACACCTGGGCTTTGGAAAAGCCTGCAAAATCTCCTTTGTAGGCTACTGCGTAGGTGCAAGAAATGCTTAAAATCTGAGAACAATTTAAAGTGTTAGTAAAAATAGATCTGTATCTGTGTGTCTGTGGAAGTTTATCAGTTGCTGTCTCCATTGTGTTATGTCCCCACTGCATGTGCTTATTAAGAGTGAACAACAAAGAGATTTTCCATTGATGCTTGAAGTTTTGGTGGGACTGGACCCTGGTATCCTAAGGTAAGAGCCACCCTTGCTCATTCAGACAGAGAAGACAACTTACTCTTTCCCTGTGAAGCTTTTTGTTCATGCACATAACTGTGCTTCTTGGGAGAACCAAAGGATCATGCTTTATCTTCTAATCTTTTTTAATGAGTTGTGGTCTTCTGGATGGTAAGTCATCAGCTGCTTACTGCACCTTCTGGAGGTGATGAGCAGAAATTTGTCAGCTGAGATTTGTGCAAAGTCTTAAATGCTGTTCAGTTATTGTGGTGGTTTGGTTATTTTGTTTTCTGTCATGTTTTGCCTGAATGTATTTTTTGTCTGAGGCTGTAAATCACATATAAAATATAGCAGAATCTATAATAGCGTTCTTTACGCTACTGCTACATGAAGAAAAGAATATACTGATCTTAGCTAGAGAGAGGGTCAGTCAAAAGTAAACTGAGCTAAGACATCTTTTATTACATTTGTTACCACTGTGGAACTGAAACTACAGGAATATTTCTGTTCTATTCTGTTAGATGTAATTCCTGGAAATGGTCACACTTGAGCTTCCAGCTTATGTTTAATTTCCCAAGCTAGAGAGTTATTCTGCTTTTTCGAGGTGAACAAAATGTTCTGGTGTTACGAAAAAAGGATGTGTTTCTTAACCACTTCATTAAATATGTACTGTTGAAAGAAAGACAAGTTGAAAGTCTTTTTTGGCATGGAAGTAGGCTCAGAAAATGCTTTGAGTGTTCAAATAATTACTGCTTTTTATTTGGCGGGGTTTGAAACTCAAGGGGAAATTTAGTATGTAGTGAAATTCATCCAGTTTCTTGCATTGCTCAAAGAAAAGGTACCATTTGGTTGTGCTGTAACTTGTTTAATTATGCTGCAAGGTCCAGTCCTCTGAATTACTCCAGTATGATTGCCATGTGTTTCCAGATGTCAGAGGAGTGTCAACCTAGTAGTGTTTTGTTGTGTGAGACAGCTTTCTGTTCTTCTTTAGCTTTGCTTACTAGTTAATTTTAATTCTGTGTGCTTTACAACATTTTCCTATTAGCCTTCCTCCCAAAATAAATGTTGCTACTCCAGCTTCTGAGATGTAAAAATGCAAAGCAGAAGAGGTGCATAGCAGAGCAGAGAATATCTTCCATAGTTTACTTAAAAGGCCTGGGACGTAGGTGGCATTTTAATACAATACAGCTACTTTTGCTGTAAAATTTGTGATGAAAAAAGTTTGTGCAACAAGCTTTTAAAAAAGATTCAAAATGTCTCTACTGTTTGGTTTTTTTTTTTAAATTGTGTGTCATCAGTGTCCTCTGATATACTTGTGCTTTGTTTTTAACAAATGGTTGCCTTCACTTCTGTGAGTCTAATGAATCCTGGAGCTGCACAGTGGGAGTCTTGACAGACTGGAAGTTGCATTAAACAGCTTTGGGTTTTTATTGAAAACATTGTCCTTGGTTCAAAGGAAAGGTAATTATTCTGCCCTGGAATGATAGCAGCCCCTCCTTTATTGACAGCACACCATCTGGTTGTGATAAATTACATGGCCCTGGCAAGGCTGCAGCTTTTTGGTAGCAATGGATAATGTAAAAGCTTCATGTCCAGATGGTAGAAAATAAGAAGTAAAGACTGTTTATATAAATGACACGCTTCCCTGTGTTTGGTGTCATGGTTTAAGCCCCAATGAGTCACAAAGTTTTTGCATTTTTAACTGTCTTTTAGATGTATCTCTAAAGGAAGATTTTAGAAAGCAAGGTAGTGTATAGGATTTTTTAGGAACTAATTCTTTCTGCAAGGTAAGTTGCACTACTCTCTTGAGGGAGAGCTTGAAAAAATTATGATGGAAATACTGAGTATTTCAGGTGTAATTGGCACCATTTATTTTACTTTACCACCCAAGGACTGTTAGTGTAGTTCTCACCTAGCAGTAAGAACAGTGCAGATTATGAAAGGGTTTTTCTCAAGAACTGGTTTTACTTAAACTTGTTTGTTGCTGTAGCTTCAGGGAGGTAGGTTCTTTTTCTGAAAGCTTGCCAAGTAGTCAGTTTACATCTATAAGTAAAAGTTCAGAGTGCTGTTAGGTAGTTTGCTAACGAATTTGTCCTCCTGGCAACTACTTCTTTTTCTTGCCGTCCTTGCCGAAGTATTATTTCTTCTTCTAACCTGTTTAATTTTATGATACCGTTTAATGATCTGATACATTCAGCTCAGTTCTTGTGCCCTGACAAAAATAAACATCTGAGCCAATGGTGATTATTAAACAGAAATGTCTGCAAGAGGCTTGGAGGGTAGAGGCAGTTTTGGTTCTCATAATGTCTGAATTATAACTGTAAAACAGGTTTAAATGTTTGCGAGTAGAACATACTGCATGTGACTTCCTAGAGTGTCTGATTTGTTGAGAATGTTGGCTGGTACCTACTTCCAGATTTTATTTCAGAACACAATTTTAAATTCTCTTGCCACACAGTACTATTTTTGGTTTAGAAATTTCTTCCATTTGTTGTTTTTATTTGCTTTAAAAACATAATCACAGCTACACTATGATGAAGCTTATTCTTGACAAATTCTTCTGGTATCTTTTCTGAGGCAAGTTGCTGCAGAGAAAAGTGTCATTGACTAACTCTGCAAAGCATTTCAGTCTTTTTTATTTGGGCTGAGGTAGCGGTAATACCACTCATTACTAGTTCTTACTTTCCTAACGCTTCTGTTTTTAGAGTTGGATCCTTGGAGTTATATTCGAACAATGTGGCATGAATAACATTTATCTTAGATTTAGATGTAAAAAGGAAACACTTTGAACCTGGCATTGCTATGCTTGTTATTTCTGTGGCTAGGCAGTTAGAACATGCATGTGGGGATTGGCCACAGGTTAAAATAACTCTGAAGCCACATTGAGTTGTTACTAAAATTCAGTCAAGAATTCTATGTATAATGAGCAAAGTGCCCTGGCAAGTTTGACTCGCTGTTTGGCTGCCAGGGTACATAAGAAGCAAATGTGTATTATTCTGGGGTTTGGCAGCTTAGACCTTCACCTTTTTGGGCAAAATGCCTCAGCAACTTCAAGCTATTTAGGCTAATGCCTCATATTTAATATGTGCAGTTTGCTGATGAGCAAAAGTTACAAAATGCTCGTTATTATTAGTCTCTCAAACCAATAGACTTAAATTGTTATCCTCTATTGTGGAAGACAGCTTAAAGTACAAAGTAGTACTGAATGTAGGTAATCGTATTATGTATTAATTAATGCGTGTAATGTTTTCTGCACCTAGTAAATTGTAAGTCTTTGATAATTTTAGGATTTACCAAAGAGGGAAAGAGTTTCTGAAAACTCAAACTATGAGGGTGCTCAAGCATTGGAACACACTGCTCATGGAGGTTGTAGAAGAAGGGGGTTTTTTTGACTGTGAAGACAGTCAAAACCCCAACTAGACACAGTTCTGGGCAACCTGCTCTGGCTGATCCTGCTTGAGCAGGCAAGTTGGATTGACTGATTTCGAGACATCTATTCCAACCTAAAGAATTTGTGAAAAGTGAAAGTGGTACCTCCTGTGTCAGTAACAGCTCTTTTCACCACTTGGGACATTTAATATTTTTACACAGAGAATAATAAATCTGCAGAGCTTCTTTACATTCTGCAAAAGCCTTTTGCAGTGCCATAGGAAAGGTGCAGAGTGGATATTTCCAGAGCCGTTGTCTGTGCAAGATGCGTCCTAAAATGACCTCAATTGTATTGACACTTGTAATGATATCGGTTCCTGATGCTTCATAGGTGATTTTTGTTTGTTTGCTTATGGACAGTTCCAACCTATGGTCTGAGAAGCTGACTTGAACTCTGATGAGATTCCTTCTAATGGTCTTTGACAAGCCAATACAATGTGTCAGTTAGCCCGTCCTTCTAAATCTGGCCAGGTGAGGATAATTCTAGCATCTCATCTTTTGGACAGACCATAGATATATTACATACTCTGAGATCTGACTGTTCAGAATCGCATCAGGAGATCATCAAAGCATTTGGAACCTCTGTCTGGAGTTGAATGATGCTCATGTGTAGAACACTGTCACACTTATAAAGGATGTGCTAACTGATAAGCAGGCAAGATCCAAGGGGATATTTCTTACCTTGCCCAGAAGGCTGTTTTGTGCCATGTACAAGCTGTTACATGTCTCTTGCTCATCAGTTCTGGAGTAGCTGTTCGATTACTGTCCCTCAAATTTGCCCATTGTTTAGATAGGTTTCTTGCATCTGCCTTGGCCACTTACATCTTTGAGATGCTATTTTCTACGTTCAGTCACCCTGTAGTCCTGAAGTACCAAAGCAGTCCAATAAAGGTGTTTCCTTCAGTAAAAAAACTTCTCTAAGGAAAATTCCAGTTTTCATTCCTACTGTACTTTTATGCCTTGTAAGGGTTGCAGTTTCTCTTCCCTTCTCTGAAGATTACTTTTTTTGGTTATCTGCTGCAAAGTAATGACTGACAGCTTTTAGTAAGAGTTTTTCTTCCTGATGATTTACTTTCATCCAAATCTTTTCCCATTTTAGACTTATTTAAGCTTTGTACTTCAGGACTGAAACTTCCAATAATGGAGAGCAATCGTGTTTTGTTAAAGGCTTTAGTTTAGCAGTGGCTGCAGTCACTCCATGAACTATTAGGATTAGTTACTGAAGTCTTCTCTAGTAGTGGAAGCATGCTCTGCTAAAATATTCTAACATAGTCCAAGTTAACTTAAAAATGTCTTTCAGACCCTTGCAGGTCAATCAGTCTTAAATTTCAGCATTGGCTTCATCAGAATCTCTGCCACTGGTACAATGCATGAAAGTGATGCTACATTTGATAAATCAGCGCTCTGTTCATATGTGTTTTAAAGACCTAGACCCATTGGTGGCTGATTGTAATGATAGGGACTGCTTGGAGTCTTCTATCCTGAGTTTTAGATTTATCTTTCTTAACACTTGGTGTGTTATTTTCATGCATAATAACCTTCCTCCGAGTCCTTAGTAGGTTATTGAATTGTGTAGTTGAGAGACTGTAAAGGCCACACGTAACGCTGAACATTAGCCTTGTTTCAGTCACATGGGAAAACATGCAGGTTGCTATGCAAAGTTGTGCCAGCTACAAAGGGAAAAGTATAGAAGTTGATTACTAGTGACGTATGTGCACCCAGAAGATTAAACCTACATGCATACAAGATGATTAAAGAATTGGGTTATCAAGAAATAATTTTCCTTCCACTTTAATGACTATGGATTAATAATTTCTAAGTTTCAGCTATCAACATTTGGAATGGAATTTACTCATTTTATGAATTTGCAGCTATTACTAGATGTTTGGTGTATGCTTGTTTTAGGAGCCAACGCTGGCCACATTTGAAGCAGGATGAACTGTTAACCCATCTTTTTTTTCTGTAGGATCAGTAGAATTCTGCTGGTTTAATCTCTTTCTCTTTAAAGCTTGAATTTTCAGGATCTTATAAAAAGTATTTTTGCTGTAGAAAAGTTGACTCCTGTTGTTTGATAAACATTGGCTCAGTTTAAATCAATTGGTTTTAGTACTGCTTTTACTAACTCAATGTTTATTCATTCTGGTCTCCTTAGCATATGTATCTCATTTCAAAGTCTTTCTGCTCATTTGATGAAGCCTGCTGTTTGAAGCAAAAGATGACTAATGAAATAATTATAGTACTGTCATGGCTGTGCACAGAGGAGCAGCCATTATAGCTGATTTTATTCCAGTGTCATTTTGTAACATCTTTGTGACTCCATACTGCAGAAACCCTTTGACATGAGCTGGGACTGTTATGCTCGCTGCTGTACACATATTGTCACTGCTCTAGAGAAGTTTGAATGATACAGAGAGCAGGGCAGTATGAAGAAATCAGGTTTACCAATACTATTTTATTGGCTACAGCAAGGTTGGGCAATGCTACTACTGTGATGTTTGAAGTGTGTATGCAGACAGATCATTCAAGTTCTTTCGTGGTCACCAACACAGATATTCTATTAATAGAATAATAAACTGTGAAATATGTGCTATTTTGAACGATTAGTAGGATCCTCTGGAAAAGCGACTCCATTGTGGCCTTTCTGTACTTTAAAGGGAGCTTATGAGAAAGATGGGGACAAACATTTTGGTAGGACCTGTTGCAGTAGGACAAGGGGCAATGATTTTAAACTTAAAGAAGGTAAATTCAGACTAGATAGAAGAAAGAATTTTTTTTTTTTACAAGGGTGGTGGAACACAGGCTCAGTTTCCTCAGATAAGTGGTGGATGGCCCATCCTTGGAATCATTCCAGGCCAGGCTGGATGGGGCTCTGAGCAACCTGGTCTAGTGTCCCTGCTTATGGCAGCAGTGTTGGAACTAGATGATCTTTAAGGTCCCTTTCAGTTCAAACTATTCTATGATTCTGAAAGATTGCATCTTTCCAGTCACATCAAGCAACATGATCTCTTCTTGGTGAGAGCTGCATCTTTTTATGATGAAGTTCATGGGGAGAGCAGGCTGCCTTGGAGTTCTCTAAATGCAGCTGGTAGTTGCAAACAAAATCAGAAAGTGCAAATATAAAAATATTCCTCTGGGCTCTGAAATATGCCAAAGGCTTCAGTCTCACCAGTTTATATAAACTTAGTGAGTACACAGTACATGCACCCAGCTGTTTTTTGGCATGCCTTTAGGCTCCACTGGAACTATTTAGTTTGATAGCAAACGCAGTGACGGATACTTAATATTAGCATAAATTTTGTTTCTGAGACATTTTAATGCTGAGAATATCAGCCATAATTTTTCTTTTCTCCTTTTTCTGTTTCTGATTCTCTTTGGCTTTACCGTTGCCAATTTTAAAAATCAGATTTAGCTGTCTTCCTCTCTCCTTTAAAGCACTGAGCATTTTTACCATCACCTCTACAGTGGCTCCATAATGAGTACCCACATAATCCAGGCAAATCCCCTGCATACAGTGTTGTTAAAAGCCACAGTCCTGGGGTTAACTCAGAATGGTCACGAGCCAAGCCCTTCACTGCTTCTCCTAAAATAAATCGTTGCTTATGCTGCTGCCATATGGCCAACGAACATGAGCTTGCAGCCGTCTTTTGATTTCCTCGTCCACGCTTTCAAGTGTGCTGACAATTAAACTGTTCTCTTCCCAGGTTATTTGTAGTTTCTCTCCCGAGTGGTGAACTCGGGAAGCATGCAAGTATGTCAGAAGAATAAATAACTTGACTCAGCTGTCCCCTTGGCGTCTCCTGGGCGAATTAAGCACGGCCTTCCCGTGCTGCTGCAGTGCAGCCTTTTGTGGGGAGCACATGCTATGAGCAGGTACTGTGGCTGGGGACTCCTGGGGTGCAGCACTGGCCTCTAGTGGAAAGTGCCCAATGCTCCTGGTGACCTCAGGCTTGAAACGTGCAGCCCAAAGACTCTTCCCATTCCCAAATTAGCTTTAAAACCGGATTCCCCATCAACCCTGCGAAAACACCCAGTGAGTTCATTCTGTCTTCAGAGTGGTTTGCTGAATACTAAAGTTTGGGCTATTAGACAGTAATATGATAGCACCGAGTTAATGAATTATTCTAATTACTTTCTTTAGGTTTCTCCTTGTTCTGGTAGGTTCTCTTGGCATTTGTTGATGTGAGCTGGTATGTTCTAATGTAAAACTGGGGGAATAAAGTATTCTGGCCCATACATTTTAATATATCTCCGTGCAATCTCAGATTACATTGTATAATTGTCTATAATACTTTTCTGAAGATCTGTAATGAAAATCTGCAGACAGCATCTGAAGGAGAGGATGTAAAATTCTTACTGCAAATATTGGCAGTAATGTAGTGTTCACATGAGCAAACTTGGAGGAAGCAGACTGAAACATGTGGAGTCCCTGGAACTTAAACAATGAGATAGGAAAAGTGTTCTGAAAGACAAGAAATCTGTAGGTAATGTATAATAAAATTTTTTTGTTATCTATTATAGAGTGATCTCTCAGAAGAAACCCGCAAAACTTTGCCTTTATACCTTCATCTTGTTTATGAGCTGTTGTAAATTACTTTTTTTAGCCTGGCATAATAGGTTGCTGTAGGAGGTCACCTCTCCCTTATTGTGTGCATGAGTGATGCTTTAGGAGGGTTGTACAGGTGAGTCACTGTTGATCCCTCTTTCTGCTTTCGGTTGTGAGTTTGTGGCATGAGTCTGCTTTCTCACAGATGATGTTACAAGCATCTTGAAATCAGTACATACTAGGTCCTTAAACATCCATTACAGCATTTTTAACAACATTGTGCTCTCCCCATCTCTCTTAGTGCAACTTTTCCTTAAAAGGTAAAAGCTTTGGCATACAATCACTGTTGAAGTGGAATTTTGTTTAATGTTCCAATATTTTTTGGTTTAAAATCTCACTCTACTTTCTCTGGTTTTAGGTTACTCACTGTAGCCCCTAACAGGTACTGCCTTGTTTCTAATCTGACCCTTGCTTCCAGTCAGATATTCATAAGTTGTGCTTGTCCTTTCTGCTGGTTGGCAAATCCAGAAACATTTTGCTTTTTTTTTTTCATTGTGCAAATATTATTAGAAGTCATGCTTGACTTGTGCTTTTCAGGAGAAGCTTTCAAGAGGGGAGTTTTCTATATCTTCTATGAAAAACATGTTCATGGCAGTAAAAGAGTAGTAGTGCTTTTATGTCTTCTCAAAAAAAGAGAAATTGGCTGTTGTGTTGGGTTTTTTTAATGATGGGGTATTTACAAGTATAACGTCCAGAAAACAACTTGACTTATTATGTTAGCATTGCAAAAGATCTTCATAAGCCCTTGGGAGGCAACTTAGCTTCTGAAAGCTTAATGGAGAATCTGTTAAATCAGCAGAAGAATATTGAATTCCTGGTTGAGATTTGAAAAATGCTTGTTTCCAAAACAGAATATGCTGAATTATGTCTTTCACTGAAACAGCCAACCAAAAGATGGAAATGTAGGAATAATAAACAGAATGAAAGTACAAGCCTTTGCAAAAACAAGGGGGTTTTAATGTGGAAAAATTTACAAGCGTGATTGTATAATAGCATCACTCTGACTTGAAGAAACAAACTTTTAGAGAATGATATATGTAACCAAGTTTTCCTCGCTGGTTTACTTTGATTTAAGTACTTCCCAATGTCTGAAAATACAGGCTTTTTGAAGTAGAAATTTTATCTTATTTTCTTTTATTTGGCCTATTGATAGGAAGGTATATGGAGAAAAAGCACTATCCTTGTTAATGAAATAGTGCTTTATCTTCTGTGTCATTGATGCTGGTGCTCTTAGAAAAGCAACCACAGAGTATGCAGTCTGGTCCATATCCTTTCTATATAGGCTGTATTTAGCCAATGTCTGTTTGGAGAAACAGGACACACTGGCATCATATTGTTCTCTGTGCCTTTGTAGTGGATTGTGATTTCCTTCTCTTTCTTTTTTTTTTTGTTTTGTTTGTTTGTTTCCTGTGATGCAAGACTTTTAATTGCATACATGTCTGCTAAAAATTGTAGTTAGCTTACATGGTAAAGGATTTCTGTAAAATTGGGTTGTAGGTTGGTCCTGTAGTTTTGGAACAATGATGGGTACTACAGAACCTACCCTGTCCACAAGCTCTTTTTATTCTACACAACAGTCAGTAAAAATTAATGCTTGGGTTATAAAATGCCTTTCAGCATTATTTCCTGAAAAGGTAGGTTGAGATCTTCTGCTTTGATCTCCTTTCACACCATGTGCATGCTTGTTTCCATTGGGGCTGACCTGCTTGGAAGCAGCTCTGTGGAGAAGGACAAGGGGGTGCTGGTGGGCAACAAGCTGTCTGTGAGCCAGCAGTGCGCCCTTCCCGTGGCCAAGAAGGCCAATGGGATCCTGGGGTGCGTTAGGAAGAGCATTGCCAGCAGGTCAAGGGAGGTGATCCTGCCCCTCTACTCAGCCCTGGTGAGGCCACATCTGGAGTGCTGTGTCCAGTTCTGGGCTTCTCAGTACAAGAGGGACTTGGAACTCCTGGAACAGGTCTGGTGGAGGGCAACAAAGATGATTAAGGGACTGGAGCATCTCTCTCTGATAAGGAAAGTCTGAGGGAGCTGGGCCTGTTCAGCCTTGAGAAGAGACAACTGAGAGGGGACCTCATCAGTGTACACAAGTATCTGGATGGAGGATGCCAGGAAGAAGGATCCAGGCTCTTCTTGGTGGTGCCAAGGAATAGGACAAGGGACCATGGGCAGAAACTGATGCACAGGAAGTTCCACCTGAATATGAAGAAGAACATCTTCACCGTGCTGGTGACTGAGCACTGGAACAGATTGCCCAGAGAGGTTGTGGAGTCTCCCTCACTGGAGATACTACAGAAATGTCTGGATACAATCCTGTGCCAAGTGCTCTAGGCTGACCCTGCGTGGGCATGAAGGTTTGATGAAATGACCCACCTTGGTCCCTTCCTTACCCGTTCTGTGATTCTGTGTATACATGCACTCAGAGCTGCCATAATCCCCTAAGCATTTAGTTGGCCAAATACCTTCTTTTAGTTAGCTTGATTTTTATTTTTGTTACTAGTTCTAAGAAAGACCAAAACTTGCTTAGTTCTGGGAAAGCATTTGTACAAGGGAGGGAAAAGTTTTATTATATTCACTGGATTGTTACTGTCAGGAGGGGAGAAGACAAGAAACCTGCCCAGGTAAACAGTCCTATAAAATTCATAGCCCTCCTAACAAAGTAAATCTGCAGAGGTCATGCTAACATCAGTAAAGCTGTGGTATTTGTCAGGGTAAACTGATTGCCAGGTAAATCCCTTCCTTGACTGAAATAAGCTCTGCTAAGAGAAATTATTCTGCCACAAATTAAGGATGGCACATCTATCAGTAGTTAATATAATGCTTCTCACCTCCAACACCTGGCAAGAGTTCGTAAGATGGGACCAGCTTGGAAAACAGTGTGAAGTGAATTACTATAGAGACTGAAAGCAAATTTTCCACAAAGAATTAATAGAGTGTTTTTATCTTAAAGATGCCTTATGGATCTGATATTAACTTACTATAATCTTCCTACAGTGATTTAAAACATCTTTAACATGCACCCGACAGTCTTGTTAACAAAACCTATTTCTTGTTAGACACGTACTGAGTCTTACCAGAGGCTGTGTGCTACTGTCAGACTACATATTCACAAGTTCTTACAGAATTTTTACAAATCTCTGCTAATAAACATTTTCATTTCCTTGATCACATAATGAAAACTGAACCTGAAGGTGTTCGATTGCGTTACAGCATGAGCTGTTATTGAGGAACTGAGTAATTGGGCCAATAAATATGTATCCCAAGTGGAATGATTCTGCATGTACTGAATTCCAATCTATTTGCATCAAGAGGGTTTTTTTATTCTGCATTTTTCATTTAATCATTAAAAATGAATGTTAGTTTTCGATCAAAGGCATGAAATTGCTTAGTTTAGCCTCTCTTTCCGTGTTGACAACAAAGTAAATAGGTTAAATTAAGGCTGCAATAATAAAACTCTAATATTGGTGTTGAACATCTACAAGATTGGTTAATGAAAGAATATAGAGTAACTTCATCATAGCTGCCTAATGTGAACTTGTATTTGTTGACCAACAAGAGCTTGTGCATAGAATTTACAGTTTTACTGATTAGGAACCATTTTTCAAGATATGTCTTACTATTTTGCTTTGAAGTCTTTGTAAGAACTAATTAAAAATGTAAAGCTTCCTTTATATTGCAGCAAGTATCTTTGTTTTAGATCCCAGAGACAGTGATCCCTAGTGTGACAAGCAGATAAAATCCTGCCTGTGTGTGGTTTTTGCCTATCTGAAGTTGGTTTGCCCCTCTGAGTCTGGTGTCAGTTGGAAGTCTGTCTGTGTATAATGCAACATGCTTTTTATTTCTCAAGAAGCCGTGCTGATTAAGTGTTGCACTGTTTGGAACAGATTTGTGATTGCTGTCTAATTACTGCTTAGAGATCAAGGAGGGGGGAGGGAAACAAGTACATCCTGGTTAAACTGAATTTTCTTTTGTGTCCAATACTATCTATGATAGCTTATTTATCAACCTTAATAGATGACAGAAACGTTATAAATACTAGATTTTTGTGAGAGAGTAACTTCCACAAATTATTAGTTATCTTCTAATTTCAGTGTTGCTGTGTCAGTAGCTAGTTTAAGCCATGTATAGGACCCATAAGGGACTTGAGATCAGTTGATCTGATAAACAGTTCTAGCTTTTTTAACCTTTTGAAGAGCTCAGTTCCAGTAATCATGCCTCTCTACCCCCTTTCCTTCCTTTGCTGAAGGTCATCACATTCCAGTTTCCTAGATGAAAGGATGTTACCAGAATCATTGCACAACTCCTATGCAAGAACAATTGGCAGGGTGGTGTCTGATCTGGTCTTTTTTTCATGGTCTTAAAAATGCAGCTGCATGCTGCCAAAAAAGCCAGTTGCTGGAGAATTGCTGCAGTCCTGACAATTTTTCTAGGCCTACAGTTGAGCAGTTGTGGATAAAGCGCTGAGCTTCAGGAGATGCTTGGGCTGGGGAGCGATTTAGAGGTCCTGTTTGAGTGCTCAAGCACTGTTTGGGTTGTGAGTGGGATTAGTAATGGTACCTACTCACTGCTGTTTGCAGCACTGCTTGGTTTGTCTTTGTGGTCCCAGAAAACATGGTGGAACTGTAGTAGCAGTTAACAGCCTGCTACACCAGTGTGTAGCAGTGGGGCTGAACCAGCAAATGTTAGTAGAGCTGAACACTGGATATATGCTTGTTGCATAATATTGCAAACCCTATTCAATTAGCATGTGGCATCACTCTTCCAAGTGCAGGATTTTTATAGTGAAGTAGGAGACCAAATATGTTGAACTACAGAGAAGAGTAGTTGCACAGAATGAAGGGAGAAAGGCAAGCAGAGGACAAGGAACCTGTGCTCAATTTTTGTTTGATTCCTGGTGCTTTGCTTCACCACAACTACAGTTCTCTTCAGATGGTAATGACACGTGGTGGGTAGTGAGCAGATGCCACTGAATATGTGTTCAAGTTCTTGGTAATATTATTGTAGACGCAAGTTTTTAAAGAAGTAGTAATTTCATTAAATGACTTGATGGCTCCAGAGTGAAGTAAAAGCTGATAGGCTTTTGAGACCCACAAAGATGAAGAAGGCAAGCATCTTCCAAGTCTCTCAGTTGCTGTTAATAGGTGATTACATCTCTGTAGAGTACTGAAAGACTTGTCCTTGAGACTTGTTGACATCGCAAAGCACTCTTTAATCTATAAGGACAAATCTACAATCATAACCTGTTTTTATTGGTAGGAGTTTAGGGAAGACTGTGAAGTGGTTGCCAGCTACAAATTAAGATTGCTCTTTAATCTTTAGTCTGGAAGGCTCCCAACAGCATGCAAGAGGGTGTGAATGTGTAGAGGGGAAAATCATAAAGGTGATGAAGTTCCTTCTGCTTCAACACTGTAAACTCCACACTTTATGGGAACACAGAGAAGATGTATGTATGGCAAAAGCTGCATTCCTTGTCGTGGGAGAGGGGCTGATCACAGCACCTGTGTACTTTACCTTACTACTCCATAGTGGTGAAATCTGATTTGTATTTTGGTGCCATTTTACGTCACTGACCTGACATATCAGAAGTTGGTGCATTTCTGTGTAGGAGATGTACAGATGCAGCTTTCTCAGAAAGTACCAAAATAGCTTTTTTTCTGCATGTATTTTGCTGTGGACATTTGTGTATTTATTGATTGCCTCAATATTAGAAATGCAAGTCGTGGCTTTTGGCCCACTATTTTTAGTATCTTGTAGTAAGCCTGGTTCTTTTAATTTTATTGAGTTTGTTTCTTTTTTTCAACTTCTTTTTGCAGTCTGGGTTATTTAAAATTACCAAATAATTGGTCTGAAAACTTAAGAGAAAGCTGGGTCTGAGTAGAGGATCTGATGTGAATAAATTAAAAATTTAGTTTTGTAAATTCAAGAAGTCTTTGCGTTTTGCTGAAATCTTACTGCTTTTTGGAGAAGAGGAATTAAGCTTCTGGAGAAACTCTCAGGGAGAAAAGATTAAGAAATAATGCTGTTAATGGCAAAGAAGAGATGGCTTAAGTGGCAGTCAGTGCTATTAAAAATACCAGTTTCTACCCACTAATGATGGGCTAAGTTTTGCAAACTTAACAGGTTTCACCCTTTTTTCTTATGCTATGCCTTTGATGGGATTTTGCTTTTGATTGCCTGGTTGTGGGTGGAATGTCTGATACTCTTGGCAACAAATACTAGATAGGTTCTTAAAATTACATTTGTTCTGGCCTGGAGCAGAGCTATGTGAGTGTTGGATGTTTCTTTGAGACTTGGCATTCCTTTTAGTTACTCACCTAATGTTATCTACAACTTTAAAGGAAGATGGTTATGTCTAGCAGCCACCTTCACTACATGCCGTAGATCTGCATGCTGTGCATTTAATGGTTCAGTTTATGAATCACCCGTCTGGGCAGGGCAGTGTCTGGGTAATCAATTACCCAGAAATATTCTTTGTGGACCAGAGACAAGTAAGTTAAGTGTTACTTGTTGTAGTCTCATCAATGGCATAGTGCTTAATCTCTTAAGCATATTAGAGTATTAGTTGATCAGAAATGCATTATGATCTGCTTAAGTGAGATGATGTGAACCTTTTTCTGGTTAATACAAGAACGTAGTACAGTGTGCTAGGCTAGAATTTAATTAACTGATACATAGGTTGTTCTATGCATAGATCTGAACATCTGCAGTATTTAAATTATACTAGCTGTCTAATGTCCTGTGTACTAATTTTGACAAATATCAAAGTATCCCTACAGAAATGGCTGAATAAATGATAAATTGGCTGCTGCCACTTAAGTGAGCTGGATCATCGGAAGTAATCGGTTTAATTTAAACTCAGCTCATTTTAACTGAAAAAGGTTAGGGAGCAGCCACGTGATAGTTCAGCAAAGAGATCTAAAGAGGAAAGTAGTAATTTACAATAATACAGGCAAGCAGGATAAAATATGGTGAACAACCCCAGCTGATTCAGTAGGTCTTCCATTAATTATTCGAAGTGTAAGCAAACTCTTCTTCAAGATGCAGTTACTAGTGAATTCTGAGCAAACTTTGAATCTTGTTTAAAAGCAGGTAACTGCCTTTTTTTTGCCAGGTACCTCTTGATTGAAAGAAAACCTGATATGGAAAAACTAGGCAGTGCTTGGGCTTAATAGTTGTGCCTGTCCTGGTCCATTCAGGCTTGTCAGAAAATGCATTATTAATCTTGGTTACATAAAGGAGAAGAAACAGCAAATCCCAATTTGCATTTATTTTTAACGCTTCCATAACCACAAGCAGGGCATTAATGTTTTGTACTTTAGTTTGAGGTCTTGTGTTGCAGTTATGGATGTGACTTACAACAACTGATTTCAGAGTCTCACCTTCAATTCTTTTCCAGGGAGAGCACGTGTACAGCAACTAGCAGAGAACACAAGATATTTCAGGAGGCGACTGAAAGAGATGGGCTTTATCATCTATGGAAATGAAGATTCCCCTGTTGTGCCTCTGATGCTGTACATGCCAGCGAAAATTGGGTACGTTTGACAGCATAACTTCTTACCCATCTTCTTTAAAGCTAGGCTGGTGTAAGAATATAAAGAGTTTTCTAAATAAAAGATCCATTTGATTTTTGCTTTTATGATCATTATTAAGTCATATAAAATACAGAAATTTCTATAAGTGATCTTGAGAAAATCGAGGCTTGTAGCTTGGGGCATCAAGAAAGCACTTCAGGGAAGCAATTTTGCCTCTATGTGTCAGGTTTTAAAGGCTGGGTTGTGTGTTTGCATTATATTTATATGTAAAGTTTACTAATGTGCTAAAGAGGAGCTGAAATTGAATGGAAATTAACTTTAAAAGTCACTGGAAGAAGTCTTTCAACTTGCTCCTGAATCAGAAGGAGCCAACATTTCCATTGATGAACTTTGAAAATTAAAAAAGGAAAAGCAGCAGGGCAAGACATGATAGGACCCAACAACATGTATTTAATGAATCCCAAGTTTTTAAGAGGTCTGGATTTAATCACTCAGGTATTGGTATAGTAAATACTAGAACAACTGTAGCACACAGGTTTATAAATGCTTGCCTATTTGTGTGGTGCTGTGTGAATAATTAAGGCTAAAATTCTGCAAGGAGGATATATAATATATATATTCAAAATTTTTGCAACATAAACAAAAACCTGATTTCAAAGACAGCTTGGCTTTGATTGCTACTTTTCAGTGTCTGTATAATGCAATGCTCAATCAACACTTTCAAATTTGGAAAACATAATTTCATTTTAAGCTGTACTGAACATCTCTAGTGCTTTACTAGCTCAGGCTTCAGTCTGGCACTTTTTATTAAGCTAGATACAGTCATTGTCCACCCTTCTCAGTGTAACAAAGTTTTAAAAAGCCTGTTACCTTTATGGGTGCTGTACAGTACACGTGCAGCACACAGAGGCAGCTGTTTCCACTGCCCAATTTCTCTACCAGTCAGTACAATCTTTTCCCTGGAAATGTTCATGGAAATACTTATTAGCTGAGCAGTTGGGCCAGTATCTTACTTAAAATGATCAAGAACAGAGAGCTCTGATGAGAGTTGGCCCTTAGGATCTGCATCAGATATACTTGATCCTTTCTTTGTCCCTTGTAGCCTATTTTTAAAATAGTTTGAGAATACTAAATGGATACAAAATGAAGTGTATCAGGATGCACCTATTTATGAGGAAAATAGTTGTGGCAGAAAATTAAAAAACCTAGTAAAAGAATGTTATTTTTATATGTCCTTATAAGCCTCTTAAGTTCATTGCTACTTCTCACAACAAGGTCAGTTCAAAAAGGATTAACTATTTCCTGTGGCCTGTAGAAATGCCCGCAACTGCACATTACAGATAGGGTCGAGATCTTTTTGCGTCTCATTGAATAAGTCACAGCCACTACTTTCTTTAATCTCCTTAAGAATTTGTTTTGTTGAAGATAGTGTGTGACAGTTGTATGATATTTTTGCACCTTCCTTAAAAATATTAGGTATCATATTAGACTATCTGAGTTTACTGTGGTGATTCAGTGGTTCCTGTGGTACTTATAAAGTGGTACATTCTGTGATGTAATAATGTACTTTAATCAAATTAAATTCATGAGAACAAAACATCTTGAAATTGCAGAAACATCCGCTTTGGGGCATTGCAGCATGAGAGATTTCTTGTATAGTCAGACTTCTGAGCCAAAATCCCTGTTTCCTATTGGAAAGATTTCCAAGCTTAGGTTACAAATCCATTTAGAAACAGCCTGCTAAAAGACCAGTCTCTGCCACATATAATCTTTCATCTTTGTTAGAACTTAATACACTGAAACCTTTTGAGAAGGACCACCTTGGGATTGAATTTAAAAAAGGCTTTTGTGAGTGAGCATTTCTGCCTCCAAAAAGAAAGCACTGGAAGTTCCAAACTGTGGTCTGACAGCCTTGCCTCAACAAAGGCCTGTATGGGTTACCATACTGAGTGCTTCGTGCTCCTGCTTCGCCACTACTGGAATAATTGTGACGATCTTGTTCTCTCTGGCAGTGCATTTGGGCGTGAGATGCTGAAGCGGAACATCGGTGTTGTGGTTGTGGGCTTCCCTGCCACCCCCATCATCGAGTCCAGAGCCAGATTCTGTTTGTCTGCAGCTCATACCAAAGAGATGCTTGATACAGTAAGTGTCTCATCTTGTCTTCCTTCTGCTCATGCCTGTTAATAAACAGATACAACAGTTGTCTGGGTTTTATACACTGGTTCAATGTTTGGTACACGAAATAGTTGAACCTAATCTTCAGAGCTCTTTGTAGTAGAGCTGTCAATGACTCCGTCTCTTTCCTTGCTGCAATAGTGCAGAATGGCTGCTTCGAGTAAATCTCAGGACTTTTCTTGTCCTGTTTTAAAAGGAGACAGTCTCATTCCTATGAGACAATGTTTTCTCCCCTCTTTAAAGGGTATACCTTGCACTGAACTAGTTAGAAGGAAACATTCTGCATCTTCTGACCCTAGATGATAAAATTCCTCTCAAAAGGAAGCGCATGATTACTAGTGAGAATTTTTATTCCAAAGACTACTATTCCTGTTTTTGTTTAAAGCTTCAGAGCACTGTATCTTAAATGAACCTGTCCTAGTGAGTCTGTGCCACATGCAATGCCTTACTCTTACTGGCACTTCAGAGGGAATGGAGGTCCCCTTGAAGGAGGCCTGCATCACAGTTAGGAGATGCTGATTTCAAAAAGTAAGGATGGCAGTTACTCTGACTAATAGAGTTGAAAGAGGATTATATGAATAAGCCTGACTATTCTTAGTATCAGGTGTGATAGCTACATTCAATTTTGAGTCTTCTCAATTATCTTTTTTGATGGACATGTGTGCATGGGCTGTCTTAGGCACGGCCAAAGTTCTGCATTGCACTTTTTTCCCCACTTTGAGGGTCTGTGACTCAGAATATAAACTAGGTTGAGTCAGGAATTTGGACTTCACGAGAGTAGACTCTGTCCCATTCAGAGACCTACTTGAAAGAATTCCCTAGGATACAGCCTCAAAGAGCAGAGGTGTCCAGGACAGCTAGTTGATTTTTCCTCCCCACTCCTTCCCTGAAGAATGATCTATCCTGACTTGAAGGAGAGTGAATGTAGCAGGAAGCCTGCATGGATGAACATGGATGAACCAACAAAAATATATAGTGAAAGTGTATAAGAGGTGCAAGCAGGTGACCGAGGAAGAATAGAGCAGTCCTGAGCATGCAGGGATGGGGTCAGGAAAGCTAAAGCCCACCTGGATCTCAGTCTGTCAAAGGACATGAAATGCAGCAGGCAGAGCTTTTACGGGGTATTAGTATTAAAAGGAAAGAGTAGAGAAAATGTGGAGGACTGCTGCTGAATGGCACAGGAAATCAGGTGACAAATGCATGCCAGAGGCAAGGGTACTCAGTGCCTTTGTTGTCTCAGTCTACTGGTGAGACTTCAGGAAACCTGAGGCCATGAGATTAGTGGAAAAGTATGGAGCAGTAAAGACTTACCTCTAGTGTGAAGGAGGCTCCAGTAAGGGCACAAAATCAACATGCACAAGTCCATGGGACCTGATGAGCTGCATCCGCAAGTGTTGAGGGAGCTGGCTGTCACTGCAAGGGTGCTCTTGATTATCATCTTTGGAGGAAGAGTTTGTGGTGGTTGGGGGAGGCTCCTGAGGATTGGAAGACAGCAAATGTCACTTTCATCTTGAAGAAGGGCAAAAAAGTCTGAAGAACTGCAGGTTGAAAAGCCTCACCTTTATCTTGAGAAGATTGTGGAGAAAAAAAATCTTGAAACTATTTTTGAACATTTTGTGGACAAGGTGATTGAAAGGAGTCACAGATTTAGAAAGGGGAAATCATGCCCAATATCCAAATATGATCAAGTGGTAACACTTCAGTCTGTGAACAGCAAATGGGAGATATAACAGATATTTACTAATGTCTTGTAAAAAAAAAATGACTCAACCTTTTCACTCTTTACTGCTGAGAACTTACATAAAAATCAACAGCTTAAAATGGCACGCTTTTTAAATTTAATTTTTGTTAGGAAAATTAGTAAGGCAGTGATGTGAGCAGTTTTATAATGTATGTTTAGTGTCACTGAGCAGTATTAACTTGCTGTGTATCTATGGTGCTCCTGAGTTGTTTCTGCCTTGTGAGAGATTCCCTAATGTAACACTCCAACAACAGACTGCTTAAGGAGTTCCTTTCCAGCTACTTGTCCTGCTGCTCTTGCCTTAATCTTCTCAATGTAGTTGTTTCTGTTCCAAGTAAAGGTTTTGAAACCAGTATATTCAGAGAAGACCCTATCCTTTGCTTCCTTTCCCCCTGTATAAAATGAATAGTATCAGACTTGGCTCAGAGCGTAGTAATAGACTTGAGTTCATTGACACAAATGAGGGAGCAGTAACTTCTGGACAGGTGGGCATGGGGTGGGGATGAATGGATAAGAGGTGGGAGGAAGGAGAATAAAGAAAACTGAAGTCTCTGAAATCATATTGCTGCAAATTGAGCTGAAACTGTACAAACTTGGTGTGCGGGCACTACCTGAGCAATCATGCAATTTTACAGTTGGTTAGGTTCTTGGTCTTCTCTTTTAGTGACTAGCTGGGGCCTTTGCCATAATAAGCTGCTTTTGTAGGGTCTGTATAAGTACCACACCTGCTGTCTTCCAAAATCTATCTGTAACTTTTATTGCTCTGCTTTAAAAACCTCTTTTCCTGTCAAATCTTTTTGCATTTTCCAAAAAATGTTTCAAATTTACCATAAGACTCACTGCTAGAGTACCTCTGTAAGTGTTAAATGTACTAAATTGAGGAAATGCTTGTTCGATATATTAGAGCTTTTCTACCTAAGAAAATTAATCCAGAGCAAAATGAGGTGTGAATTTTGAAGTGAATGAAGAAATCCTGATTTAGCTCAGTATGTGGAGGCTTTGTTCCAAGTTACTATAACCCCCTTTAAGGTTCAAAATAGCTGCATGCTCAGAACCCAGAACACTGGCAAGAGGAGTTAATAAGGAGCAAGTCTTTGTGTCAGTGACTTTGTGCTGTGTTTTCTTGTGATGCAGTGAAAGGCGATTGATTTCAGGCAGCTAATCATTAAGGCAGCCTTCAGATCTAATCCCTCTGCTAACTGTGGCAACAATATCCAGGAAGAGGAAGAATTAAAATGAATGGACTTGGGGAGAGCTGGCACACAGCTTCTTCAAGTCAATGAGAGAGAGGATAACTTGGTATCCCATCTGTGTATTCATGGATGCTAACTAGGGCTCTTGCGGTATTTTTTTAAAGAAAACTTATCCAGGTTTGAAGCATAGGGAAGAGAAGCTTGTCTTGCAAATAGTGATATTTGTAATGCTTCCTTGTTCTTATTAAATACACCCACATGATGAGGAACAGTTCTTAGTTACAATTTTAACTGTTTTACATAACTAAAACTTCCTTGCCTAAAAATATTTGGCTTAGGATCAGAGTGAAGTCCCTCATAACCTGCATCCCTGTGGGCTGTGCTTTCTTTTCAGTGATGAAAAATATATTACACTCTCCTAAAGTCAGAGTACACCAATGCCATTTCCTTTGTAGTCTTTGCTGGTCACATGGCTCTTTTTGTTTTAAATTAATAAAATCCTAAATCTGCATTCAAGAATAACAGTTAACATACTCTTTCAACAGAAATTTAGCTTTAAATTGCTTCCATATGGGATCTTTACTTAAAGCTCTGGCAGACTTTGCCCACACTTTTGTTTTGTTTTGTTTTTACTGAGGTCCAACTTCTGGGTTTGTCATTCCCCCGGATTTTAGAGTGCAGAGGTTTTTGCTGCCAGATATAACAAGCATGAAGGGCCATTGTTTAAAGAAACAAAAACTTGAACTATCCATCTAGGAAGAAAAAACATGTAGCAATATTAACCCCCATCTGCCAACTGTCCTCAAGAGACAAGCATTCGACCCAGATTGGAGCATTGATGTCAAATTAGTGACATTCTGAAGCAATGCTGAATGTACCTATTTCAAATAAATTTACAATTCAAGGCAGCGAAAAATGCCACCCTTTGAATTCAGAAAATCATATTGGACTTGGAAGTGATCTTCTGAATTCATTTTTTGTCACTTGCCTGTATAAAATAACTAGCATCACATGCTATTGCAGATTTGTCTGCAGCAACTGATTTATTTTGTACTTTGCTCTACGAGTGTTCTGTAGAGAAATTAAGTTTTAGAATTTGGCTTTGAACAGACCTTATTGTGGACCAATGTCTTACCAGAGACTGCAACATAACGGAAGTATGATTAACTGAACTGGGACTTTCCTTATTTGTTACGCAAGCAGAGATGTTTGATCTCTTGTGAACCTCATAATATTTGAGTTCAGGTCAAAATGGTGAAAGGTTGTGCTAATTCAGTAGCAGTGTTCTGGGTCATCAATTGCTTGAGTGTGGTCTTTGTGGCAACCTCAGTGGGACTTGCTTTTCCAAGGAGAAAATGCTTGAGGTCCTACCCAGAATAACTTCTTATTTTTCTTTCCTTGGATTGTCTGGCAAAAATCTCCTGTGCCATGTTGATTATGATACATAGCTTTCATCTCTAGTTGTATATGGCCAATGCAAATTAACCAAATGTAGGTAAAACATATGCATCTATAGAACTTGTTAGCTCACTATTGTAGTTTGTCTTTGTTATTTTGCAATTTAAAAAATACAGTAGATCAGGTATGCTAACACGGGTTGTTTCAAACTGAATGATACATAAAGAGGAGCCAACCCTCCATTTACATTTTTTTCTACTTCAGCTTGATTACCTCCAGGAAGGGAAGAGCATTATTCTCTGTTTTTCTGTCTATGAATAGTCATGGGGTTTGCTAGATATTATGATCCTGTTTTGGAACTGGAATAGTCAGGTGGATGCACAGGCACTCTTAGTTCAGTAACCAGTGCTGTTTACATGGTCTCAAAATTTCTGAATGCTAAAATTAAAAAAAAATCCTATGCGCTTCTGAAGGTACCGGCTTCTAGCCCAGTAAAATCTCAAGTGAAATGGCTGTCAGAGTAGTCTGCAGGCGTGCATAAAGGAAGATGTGCTGATAACTTGCATCTGTCTCCTCTGCTGATCTACTGTGGTCTCTTTGTCAGGCTTTAAAAGAAATCAATGAAGTTGGGGACCTTTTGCAACTGAAATATTCCCGTCGCCGTTTGGTACCTCTCTTGGACCGGCCGTTTGACGAGACGACATATGAAGAAACAGAAGACTGAACTCCCTCCATGTGCCTCAGTGGGAGGGACACACCCCATGGGACACTCCGTGGCACACAGGCCTCAGCATCCGTGAACAACACACTTAGGACTGTTTAGTATAAAAGACATTTCCTCACAATACTGAAGTGGCCACATCAGCTCTAAATGGCATTTTGTAAATAGGGAGAGGAGAAAAAAAATTCTTTGGTTCCTATGTCTTCAGGGTCTGGCCCTAGAGGTGCTTGGCTTTTTTTTTTCTTGTTGCTTTTTTTTTTTTATTTATTTGTCTCAGTGAGTTCACAGCAACCCAAGTTGGCTGTGGCTGATTAGTTCAGACTTTGTATGCACCATTAGCCTCCCAAATGCTGGCTGAGATGTTGTGAGCATGTGTGACGCTGGCATGGCAGCATTTTCAGTGTCACTGCTAGGTGTCTGATCTTCCCAATAAGGAATGAGCTGACCTGTCTGTTTTTGGAGACTTCCTGGAGAAACTGTTGATTGCTAATTTTGACATATTTAACAAGATGGATAATCAACCAAAGTAATTTTTTTCATTTGCAGTTACTTATGTTTAAAACTTGAATTTAGCCTTTTTAAAATAAATGTGTTGTTGACATGTTGCTGACAGGACCATTGTTCCCAAACATTATTTAGTTTTGTAAGCCACAAGCAGAAGGACTTCTGGAACTGTAGCCTCTTTTCCTTCCCAATATGGATACCAGATTATCTCCTGGTTTTGACACTAATTGTCCCCTTGATAGAGGGTAAGTGATGGAGAGGGGTTTGTTTTGTTTTGTTTTTAATACTTCTGTTTAAAAAAAAGGAAAAATATGGGTTGCGTGTCTGTTGCTTTCTCATCTTCAGGTTAGTTTCTCTTGCTTTAGAATTATCATAAAATCATGAACAAGTCACTGCTAAGTTCCAGAAGGGTGCTCTTGGGTTTGAGTAAACCAGAGCAAGTCTCATGCTTATTCATAAGACTAAGCGCCCTCAATAAGCAGGCCGATACCTAGGGTGCCTGTTAGGAGAACCATCTATTTCATGCAGATCTGTGAAAGACTGCTGCCCTTTGCCATGCTAACTCACTGTTTCTTGTCATCTGTGAGGTGTTCTTCACTGGCCCTGTTACATGTATGGACAACCTCAGTCTCATAATCATACATTACATTTTGGCTAGCCAGCAAAGTCTCCAGTGGCAGCTGCATGTCTGTAGGCCCTCCCTGAAGAGAGAAAATGTCCTCACAATTGCATTTAGTTTGACATCTTTGTTCTTTTGTACTTCTGTTACTGATCAAAACTGCTCAAATGAGTGTTTGCTTAGCCAGTTGCTGTTTGGAGTCTTTATTTGCAAGTTTCATACTGTCTGTCTGTTTAAAATAGATGCCTTTGCTCTAACACACCTTAGAACTGGTCTGCTACATAGTCTTTACATCTTGAATTCTTTCAGTGAACAGAATGGATCAACAAAAAGGTACATAAAATTTTAAATAGGAATCAGTTGCAGTATAGTTTCTGTATTTTATACTTAGACATACATGATTTCTGCAAAGATAGTAAAATGTTAACGTTGTGTCGATTGGGTTGGGCCAGCTCTTCAGTTTGGGTTAGCAAGATGCTTTTTGCAGGTGGCTGAGGTTTTAGAAACAGACTCATCATCACCATCATCATCATACTAAAGCAGAGGGCAGCTCAAAGCTCTTTGTGTTGTGCTGAAAAAAAAAAATTCTTTCTTTTAAAGTTCTTTTATGTTCACTCTGCAAGTAACAGGGCAGGAGCATTTTGGCCACTAGAACCAAGCTGTTCTGCAAAAAAGGAGAATTGGCCTCTATTTTATAGAATATCTAACTTCATGCATTTATAGATCTTGTTCCATTTGAATGTAATGGAACTTCGAAACACGGGTTCATTTTTTAACCATTGAATTTCAGAAATTTAATTATATGAGAAGAACTGAAATTGACTCTTTGAAAATAGGTCCAAATAACTGTTTCTGTCTTAGTCCATTAATGTTGGTTGGCTCTTCTCCTGGAGCCGAGTGCATGCAGAGTTTGAGGACTCTGTATGTGTGGCTTGGATAGCTATGAAATAGTCTCACGTGTTCAGCTAGAGTGAACAAACCGCAGTTAGCTGAGCTCACTTTGTCGCCCGTGTTCTGCCCAGGACTAGCTCTAACATTCCAGCAGATGACCTGCTTTCTGACTTTAAGAAGCATTACCTCAAAGAATTATTGATTTTTTTTCTCTCTGGATTGTATTAGGGAACAAGCGGAGGTTAGTACAGGAAGCCCTGACTTCAGCCCTCATCCTATTAGCTTGATCATGGAATGGTTTAAGAGCAGACAAAACTGACCAATTTAAAGGCTTGGGTCAGTAGGAAGCTGGTTTTAAGCATTTTAAGCACAAATGGACAGTGTGTTTGTCTGCTGTGTAGTCAAGTCAGTTTGAAAACTGTGATGTATTAGGTTAGAAGTGGGTTTTCATAGGTTCTACAAGTCTTGAATCTTAACCTTGTCTCCAGGAATCAGTTTCAGAGCAGCTTGTCTTTGGAAGGGCAAAAAGCACCTGGAAAAATCCTCATAATATAGATAAATCCTGTGTAACACTTCTGAAATGGTCAGTATTTAAGGATTACTAGTGTCCATTGGTTTTCTAGTTGCACTTGTTGAGGAAATTGTGTTTAAGCTTCTGCCTTTTAGTATCTTTCTGCTGTGTCACACTGTCTGCATATAACTTTGAATTTTGAGTTGCAAAGACACTTCAGGAATAACTCTGGCAGTTAGCATTTGCAAACTGCTTGGTTACATTTCAGCCTTGTCATATCCTTTTTGGAAAGCAAATCCCCCCACTCCTCTCTGAGGCCTTTTGTTCAAGAGAACCTGTTTTGCCAAAGTCTGGTAAAAATAATGAAACCTGTTGAAATTGCTTCTGAAAAAGTAAGAGTTACAAGTCCAAGATTTCATGCTTTTAATTCAGTAATTGACTGAGCTTGAAAGCCAGGAAAACCTTTTTGCATCTACTAAAAAAACTCCAGTACTGGTTTGTGCTAGGCAAACCTACAGCATGTATGCTGTCACGGTATGTCTAGGATGGATTGCTGCTTTGATATTTATGTACTGACCAGAAATCTGTCTCCTTTTTCTCCTGGCAGTAGAAATGAATGAAAGAACCAATCTTGAGAGATCACAAAGGAAGAAAAGCTGCTTAAGAAATAAGACTTCAGTCCCTGCCAACTTTTCAGAGACATTCTAATTGAAAATGACTCCTGGTATTTCTTAAGAGATGCAAAATTCAAAAGAAAGTGAAGGCTGCTTTTGAACAAAGGATTTTGTTCTGTACTGTATATTGGCTAAACTTACTCATAAATATACAATAGTTGCCTTCCCAGTCCCTCTCTGAAGAACTTAGCAAGGAAGTTTTTGCCTCTTTTGAGCGATGTAAAGAGTTTAGAACCATTACTGTTTTTAAGGCTAATGGCCATATTCTTTCACTTGTAAGAAAATTGAGAAGCTCCTATTACCGAGCATCAGCAAAGAGTGGGAGATCTGCTTCTTGTTAGAAACTGGCCTTCCCAAGTAGACCTTTGTCTGAAGGAACCTGATGCATAGTTTTCCTTTAGTTCTTTGGCAGAGAAGAAACTTTTTTTTTTCTATGTGTGTCAAAATATTCAGGGCTTTCATTTTTATCTTTTACACAACACAAACTTTTGTACAGTATGTATATGGTATATTTAACTCTTTAGTTGCTATGTCTTTTCCCTTCTAAGTAGCATCCTTAATGAAGAGTTCTGGTTCTTGAGTTACAGGTGTAGTATGCTTCTGCTTTAGGCAAAGACTCAGGAGCGAGTTGACCAAACACCTTTCTGTGATGAAGTCATTCAGTGAAGGAATTGCATTATCCATCCTCCTCTGGCCGTTTCCTCTAAGGGTGCAGATGTGGTACTCACTATCAGAGCTGCACCTTCACAAAGAACAGGCAAGGGAAGTGTGCCGTTAAACTCAGCGACTCTATGCTGTGTGGATGAAGGACTGATACAGCAGAGATGGAGAAAAGGGATAGTAAATCATCCCTTACTTTCAGCTGTACAGGGATCTTTCATGTGCACTTGAACAAGTATCCCTAAATCAGGAATGTGGCTTTCAGTGCCTGAATGGACACTCCTCTAAAACTTTTCCACACCAAGGAAATACTTCTGTGCAAATTTTGGTTTCTTTACCTCTGAAAGGCATTTGGCTTACAGCTGTTTGCTCATTCAGAAGCCATGTTATTCATTCAGGGAGATCATGGGAGAGGTTGGAGGAAAGCGTGAGCATGACTCTTCATTTCGTCTAGGAGAGCACCTTGCAGCATTGGATCTGGAGCACAATGCATGAGACCCCCTGCTGCATCACAGAGAAGGAGACTTGTGGAGATGTATCCCAATATATGATGCTCAGTTAGAATTTATACAGTTTATGTATATTATTTTTACAGCTTATATTCATCCTATGAAAGTGTCAAGCATGCTGGGACCTGTGTGGATGGCACCTTCTGCATGGAGATTTGAGGCACCTGCAGTCTGTTCTGTTTTAGCACTAGCGAAGTCCTGAGCCATTCAGGAATGCTTAGTATGACTCCTCAGCAGGTGCATTGTTGGCTTTGGTGCTGGACCTGACACCCAAGTGGCATTGGACCACTGTTTGGGAAAAGCACCGGGAGTCATTTGACCTGCGTAACCTGAACATGGTTTTAAAAGAGAAAGAAACATCTCTAAGGCCATTCGGATGGCTTTGTATTCCTGTAAACATCCCCAGCCTTCCAGTTGTTCACCTGTCCAAGGATTCAGACATAATATAAAGTGTTTGTGCTTTACTTTTCACTAAAAGGAAAAGCATTTGCTGCAGACATTGGAGCTGTTGTGTTTATATCCCCAGAAGGGGCTGGGTGAAGCAGATGATGACTGTGGTGTGTGTTTAAGGCCTTAAACTGTGATTCTTGGTATGAAGAATTGAAATTAAGACTGACCTTGAAGAATGCAGTGGATTTTAACCCATAGAAGAATACTCTGTGCTCTTAGTTGAGCAGTATGTACTGTTATTTTCTTGGGAGGGAGAGGTTCAAAACTGACTTTGTGTGTGACCCTGGCTAGCAGCTGTTTAAGGAGCTGTCTGCACGTGGGAGCCAGAAGTAGTGCAGTTCTCTGCACCGATGTTCCCGTGTAGCTTACATGGTTCCTGTGTAGTTCCATCAGTAACTTGTTCCTGGGCTGCTGAAAGTGGGAGACTTACTGAGAGGGTCAGGGACTTCAGAGCCAGTGGCAGCTAGCAAATTCATTCCCTCAACGGTAGGTGAACAGGTCTCACATGAATATGCCAAGGGTTGGTGCCCTTCCAAAGATACCCACGGTGAGGTGAAACATGCACCAAACCATCTGACTGTTGTAAACATTCTTTTTTTTTTGCCAAAGCTCATCCTATTCAGACAGTATTTCTGCTACCCTCTAATGGTATATTAAGGTCAATGCATCTCTGGCCTCCCAATATCAACTTCAGACCCATTTGAGAGAGAACAGAGGAATGCTGGAGCCTGAGGCTTTAGGCTAGCAGCCCTAAAGCCAATGGTGGCCCACATTTCCACAAGCCCTGGGCAGAATTATCAAGTCACAGCACTTCATCTTAAATTGCACTGTATTCTTATGCCTCTGTGTTGCTATAATGTACATATATATTGGATTTTTTTGTAGATAAGACATTTTAGATAAAATTTTTAAATGGGCTCCCCCCCAAAATATTTTATGCCAGATGTCTAATTTTTTTTACACTCGTAATTAACATGAATATGGATGCTCTGTGGGCAGGGAAAAAGATAAATGGATGGTACATTGGCTTTAAAAAGGTAACAATGCATGTTTAAAAAAAAACACTGGAGAAAAAAAATGCTCGGGAAAAAATTCATTCAAATGTATTCTATGTTCTGCATAATAAAGACTTTTAAAAAACACTATATTGTTGTTTTGGAGGTTTTTTTCTTAATGAGGCTTTTCCCTATTAAGGAGACCAAACCCTCTTCCTCTTTCTTCCCAGTCCCTCTCCCACCTACCCCCAAAATAAAAACCTCAAAAAAATTCAACACACGAGTTTCATACTAGAATGGCTGGGCAAAACCATAGCCTGTTTGAGAGTTCAGACATATCATGGTTCCCCTCTAGCCTCGTACTCCAGAGCCAGGAAACCTTGCATGCGAGATGGATGCTTAGCCGGTTTTTGGCAGTCTCCGGTCCATCGTACAGCAGCAGCTCTGCTGTGCAGTCTAGAAAAGCCACTTCTGCTGCAGAGAGACGCCTGCAGTGGTAGCTGCTGTTCCTGATGTGCAGCACTCCCACGATGAGTGCCCGTTCTGTAGCTCGGTGCTGGCCCCAAAAAGCTCCTGTGCTTGAAAGCCAGCCTGCTACCCTTGGGTGCTGTTAGAGTGTCAGGCTGCTCTCAGCTGTCATGCTGCTAATGAGATGTTTGAAAAGGCTTCTTGATCCATTTCACAGCGGATTCTTGACCTCACATCTGTCTTGCAGTCTGTGTCTTGTTTTAAACATTTCCTTCCATTCATCTCAGCTCTAAGTCTGCATAAACCAGATGTCGGCATCTGAAAAGGAGGTGCAGGTCCTGATTTTAGCTGTGGGTACACAAATGGGCCCAGGTGATTTGCAGCTTTGTGCTTAGGCTGTTCTAGAAATGTTGGGTTTTCCCTTCCAGGTCTCCCTTTTTTGGACCGTGTCAGCACTGGCACTTTTCCTTAGTGGGCCGCAAAACCTCCTTTCAGTCCTTCCCTAATAATTTTTTTTCATAATCGTTTCCCTAATTTCCTTCACAGGCTCATGAACGCCTGTGGAGATCCTGGAAAAGATACTCTCTAGACCCCAGGTAAACAGCCACTCCATGTTTCCAAGAGGCTTTGGGGGCTGGATAATGATGCTGCCGGCGCAGAAGAGAGATCATGGAATAAAGACTTTTTTTGAGCGGTGGAAACTCTCCCGCAATTCGGGAACAGCCGGGGCTTTCACCGGGGAGTACAGAGCCCCGTTTCTGCCTGTCGCGGGCCGGCTCCGGGGCGGGGGGGCCGGTCCCCCCCATCCCGCAGAGCGGCCCCAGCCCTGGCGCTCGGAGAAAGGGGAAAAGAGGCGGCTTGTGCAAGCTCTTTTCCCCGAGGGCGCGGCGGGAGCCTCTGAGCCCCCTGCCCAGCCGCGTCCCCGCTCCCGCCCCTCCGTCCCGGGCACCTCCANAGGGGCAGCGCCCCGCGGGCACCGCCGGGTGGAGGGGGCGGTGGCCGCCCCGGCCATGCAGCTGCCGGGAGGGGAGGAGCGGAGCGGGCGGCGGCGCCCCGGAGGGGGCAGCGCCCGGAGGGAGAGGGGGGAGGTCTGGCAGTGCCGACAGCCTCCGAGCAGGGCAGGGGCGCGGCGGGGCCGTGCCCGAGGCCGGCAGCCGCGGCGGTCGCCCGGGAGGGGCTGGACCGCGTTTCATGCGAGCAGGAGCCTCTCCCCGCCGAGCGGCCTCCCGTCTGCGCTCCGGTGCCCGGCGTTGCCTGCAGAGCCGCGGCAGCACCGGGGAGTGACTCGGCGAGGGGAGGAGAAGAGGAGAAAAAGAAATCGGATTGCCGTAAGGATTAGGAATTGGGGTGGGGAGGCGAAGCTCTCTCCTTCCCTCCCTCCCCGCACGCATTTGTGAAGCTTTTCAGAGTTATCCTTCAGCATCAGTGGTACGAGCAGGCGAGCCCGGGGGAGCCGCGACAGCGGAAGGTGCTCGGCAAACTGCAAGAACGATCAGAGGGAGCGGAGTGGCCCGGGCCGGCGGACCCTACCCCTGCCCTTACCCCGGTGCCTGCCCGCGCCCGCGGGGCACCGCACTTCCCGGCTCCGGTGGTTTTTATACATACATAATTTTACCTCTTTTTACGTTTTTACTGCTCCTCTCGGAGGACAGTATTTGGAGCATTAGGGGCGGGCGTGCTGCCGGACCGCCTGCCCTGACTGTGCGAGGTGAGGAGAGAGGAAGGGAGAGATGCCTCTGATTAGAGGAAAAGTCGTGCTCATCCTCGGATTCGTCTTCCTGACAACTTTCCTGGCTGCGGTGAGAGGACTACCCGTGAGGGGGAAACAGCGCAGCAATAGCCCGAAGGAGAGGAGCTCCAAACTGGCGGAGGTAGGGCGATCTTTGGGGAAAAACCGAGAGCTGGGAGGGTGCGAGGGCGAGCTCTTCCTCAGCCTCTGCACCCCCTCCCGTGCCCGGGAAAGCTGAGGGGGACAGCCGGCCACCTGGGCGGTCACTGGGGCTCTCTCGGAGGTGGCTGTGCGTCTCGGACGGGAGCAGCATCCAACACGTGTCCCGCGGCCCGGCCGCCCACAGCTCCGGGCAGAGAAGCAGCAGAAGGGGAGAAGCAGGGTTTGGGGGCCCTCTCTTATGGACTGTTTCCTCACTCGCTGAGGGGCAGAGCCCTTTCCCGGCTTGCGGGATTCTCGGGCAGCCTCAGGTCTTCGCACTGCACAGAGGCTGAAGGAAAGAGGATGCTTTAGGCTTTCTGAAATCGGGGCCGAGTGCCGTCACCCGGTGCCCGGGAAAATTCGTTGTCCCCGGCGCCCAGCATCCCAGGTGGGAGAGAGGGGTCCGGCTGCAGTCAAAGTAGCAGTTGGTGCCTTGGCAGGAATGCCAAATCTCCTCTACCAGAAACCTAAGACACGATGGATTTCAGCCACCATCTCTCCTCCCCTCCCCGCCGAAACGCCCCTGGGGCAGGTTCCGGAGCGGCCATGCTCCCTTCTCATCCCGGCGGCCTGCGCCCCCGCAGTGTTCCCTGGGGCAGGCGGCCTTGGGAGCCCCTCGGCCGGGAGGGGGGATGTCCCGGAGCTGCGCCTCCTGCTCCTCTGAGTGCCGGATCCTGTCCCGCGCTCGCTGCCGAGCGCGGATTGTGGAAGGGGAAACTTCAGCAGGCACTGAGGGACTGTTCAGACTGAGAACCAACTGGTGGGACCTGATGGGGATGACAGGAATGGAATGGGAAAGAAACTACCGGGAGAGCGGGTGGTAAGAAAGACTGTTGGATGGTTAAAACAAGCTGTTTCCACCTTGAAATTGTTCTCTGGAGCAAAAGTCATTCAGGCAGCAGAGCTGTGTTTAAAAAGTACTTTTTCAAAGAATGCTACTGCTAAAAGTTGGTGAAAGGAATGATTGAGAAATGTGGCGATAGGAGGAGTTTGAGCAGGACAGGGTAAGATCAGCTCAGTCCTCGCTGGTGATACGCAGTAGTGTGGAAAGCAACAGGTTTGATCTTCAGTGTCAGTCAGACCTGCAGAGGAGGTGCGAAGTGATGGGAATATGCTTTATTGCTAGTGTATGCCAAAACGGGGTCTGATCTGTGGAGGAGTCGTGCTGGCAGCTCCTGTCTGATGCACTAAACTCCATTCCAGCATTAAGTCCCGGGCACAAGTGTGAGAAGGGAATCTGCCACATGGAATTCTTGGCCAAGGGGCAAGAGAGGGCACAGGCTGCATCCAGCCGAGTACTCCTAGTCAAGCCTGGTGATGGTTTTGAGTGGAGCGTGGACTGAGCAGATGCAAGAACTGCCGGTGATGGTGTGCTGTAGTGCAGCACCAAATACCGTGTTGGTGCTGTTCTTTGCTAGTGAAACTTCAGCCATAGCTGTAGATGCTGCTTCAATTGCCAGACGAATGCCAGGCAGAGTGCCCTCAGGCTCCTGCTGCAGAAGGAGTAGGGATTTACTCTTGAAATCCAGGAAGGTGTTGCAGCCCTGTGGCAGGGACCAAGGATAGGGACAAGCTGTCTGTTAGGAAGCTGTGCATGTCCCCACCACGGGACCCTGCAGCACAGTCTCAGGCTCCTTTTTATGTGACATCTAAAATACGTGGGAGAGCATGTGAGCTGCTGTCAGTCGCGGTTTGTGAATGGCTGTGAATGGGGAGCGTTGTGCGGCCAGCCAAAGATCACATTCGGCACTTACACAGCGCGGCCTCTGTCCCCGGGACCTTTGCTTCTTGCAGAAATACAAACATACAACAAGGTTATAGGCAAAGGTTTGAGGGTGGAGGTTAGGAGCAAGGAGGAAGTTGAAGAATGGATTCCTCCAGCAGTCTGTTGGTGCTCCTGTGCACGCCCTACATCCCTCAGAGTACTGGTGGCACAGTTTTCATGGCAGGGAGGAAGCCGTAGGTATTCGCGTGTGTCTTCTAGCTGCGTTTTGGTATGAAATCCTCTGTTTCTGGTGCATGCAGGGGCCAATTCAGAGTAGTCATGCCCAGCTGTTTGAACTAAAGCAGAGAGCACAAGCACAGCAGCATGGTGGTTAAAAAAAATCCAAAGTGATTTTGGGTCATACACACAGATGGTTCCTGTTGCAGCACTGATACGTCCTGTCTCTATGGCAGCAGGGCAGCCACAGCTGGAGTATTGGTTACACTATGGGTAATGCCCTACAGATGTGGGCAGAATGAAGGGGGCTGTGAGGAGAAAAATAGAAATGACAGAGCAGAGCAGATAGACAATCAAAACCATTAAACAATTATATAACTTGGATTTATTTTAATTTAACAACTTTGTTTAAAGCAAACATTCTTCCTTGGTTTAGAATTGAATGGGAATTTTTGTAATCTGTGCTGAGCCTTAGAGTTGCACTCCTATACTAAAATAATTTAGGAAAATTAAAACAGATAAGTTTCCCAATAATTTTTTTGAGAAAGTCTTCTTATTATTGTAGAAGGATGGAGGGAACACATGCTTTATTTTTGGGTGCTAGCCTTATCAATGTGTCCAAAGTCCTGTACCTCAGTCAGGATCTATTTCCAGCCATTACCAAAGGAGCAGGTACTTGCATTTACGTTATCTCAGCAATGACACTGGTCAGCAAAGCTTTGCCTGAATTATACTGTGCTCGGCATAAGCAACAGATGTAGTGAGAGTATTTTGCTATTTCTTCAGTCTATTTGATAGAAGTTGAAAAGGCACAATGAGAAAGTTGAAAGGCAGTTTTCTTTCCAAACTGTGACTTAAATCTAACAAGAGAGGTACCTGCTCGTTTGGAGGTTTGTTGGTGATGTTTGGGGAGGCAGGTGGGTTCAGAAACACCAAGCAGGTGTACAGCAGGGGTTTTAAAAGGGCTTTTGGAGGTTGGATGCATCATACTTTGATGTGGGCAGAAATGTGGCAGGATGGAGCACTGACCGCTGAGTGGCTCTTCAGATTTGGATAACTTAGTAGTTGGAAAAGCTTGTGTCCCTTGTGGAGACAAGATACAGCTCATCACATCTCTTAATGGTTTATTTATTTATGAACTCAGGAGGTTTAAATGAAAAATATGTTCTGATAAACTCACTGGATTTCAAAATATTGGCTCTGAACATAGTTAATAGATGTTTGGATTCTTTCCAGCTGATACCTATCAGTTCCGGTGCTCTTCTGGTAAACAGAAAACAGCCACAGTCCTAACATGCTGCAAATGTAAACGTTAGGAGTGGTTAGATCTGTGTGAACCCACACAAGAGCTTCAATAGCTGTGCATAGGAAAAACAGTGCCGGCAGGAATGGTGATGGGGCTGTTGGAGCATCCTGGCTCGGTCGGGGTGAGGCAGGGCAAGCCAACAGTGTTTTGTGGAGGGTCCAGCTCTGGTGGGCTTGGTGGGTGTTCTTTTGCAGGAGGGAACCACTCTGAGAGAGGGGCCCAAGAGCAATGTCTGCAAACTCCCCAAAGCCCCTGGGGTGTTACTACAGGGCTGGGACGGGTCAAATCCGGGCTGGAACTTGCTGTTGGATTTCCCCTGGTCTGAGGCTGTGAGCAAAGCAAATCTGGCATCTGCGATAAGAGATAATGGAAGGCAACAAAAGAAATATCAAGCATAGCATAAAGGCTGAGTTGGCTGCAAATCAGTGGGTTTGTGCAGCACCTGATAGGGCTGGCTCCTCAGAAATAAGGAAACAAGTAACAACACTACGCATTATTTACTGGTTAAACCCCAGGCAGTGAGGATAGCAGTGGGAAACTGCATGTAAAACTGAAGGTCTACACCTGATTGAAAATCATTGCTGGCAGTCTTGATTTAAATCAACCTGCCCCATGCATAAGGGCATGTGAGTGCTTAAAAATTAAATGTATAGCAGTGATGTGATGCCTGGCTGGAGATATCAGCAGACAGAGAGGGAAGGAGCTCCAAGGTGTCGTGGTGTGGCTGAACTGAAGAAGAAAAGTGAAAGAAATATCAGCTGGGCTTGGGTGGAGTTTGTCAGGAGACTGTAAGTCGGGGTAGCCCTGTCATTTGGGAGCCCTAATACAGCCTAGACACATTGGTTTGGGGAGACCACTGGGGTGATGGGCTGCACAGGCACGGAGGTCTGCGGGAGCCTGCCCTGTGCCTCTCCCCCAGCTCTTGCTCCCTCTCGACTCCTCTAGGGCTCTGGCCAAGAAGAGGATCTCAGTTTCTTTGGAGGCATCTCACCCTGCTGTGGATCCCCAGCTTGTGCTGCCACCCATGTCTGCCCTGCGGGGAGCACTTTGCGGGGCTGCCGCCTCCTCGGGAGAGCCCCGCTGGGGTACGAGCGGGCAGCTGGGTCGGTGCTGGCTGCCTGCACAGCCGGATCCCCGCCGCCACTGGAGGCTGTGTCAGTAGCAGAGTCATTTTGCCTGAGGATGTGCTTTTTACCTTTTCATTTCTTCAGCAATTAAGCGTTCTTGTCCCTGGCTTTGTCCTTGTCGGAGGTCGGATTTGTGGGTACAAAACGTTCACTGAAGCATCCTTCCGCTCTGAAAGAGGCTCTTTGTGCGCAGGGAGGTACTTCGCCCTTTGTAGCAAATTTCCTTTTGAGAAGTGCCAAATTATCTTAGTCAACACAGTTGAAAACCCTCTCGCCCTGGGGCTGAGACAGCAGCAGAAACAAAGGAGAGCCGGGTGTATGGAAGCTGCCCAACAAGGGGGCTTCTTCCATTTTCACTGCACAAATAGGTCTGCTGCGTTCCCATTGTTATAATCAAAGGGGTTCCTGTAAAAGGCACATGTAAGGGGTAGAGATTAGGCATAAATCACCTCACAGGGTATTGCGTTGCACTCTCTCTGGGTTCCCAAAATCGTCCAACTTGTGCAGACCCTTTCCTCAAAGACAGGCAAGCTGGAGAACTCATCCTGCCTCCAACCATGATCTTTCTCAGACCAGTGGGGTGATAGAGGGGGTGTGCTAGAGATTAATTCCTGCTTTCCTCTTGTCAGTGTCTTAGGGGTAGGGAGTGCAAAGTGCTCCACTGTAGCAGGAAGTACTCTTCCTCTCAGAATAATCCTCAAAACAAGAAGCCTGGTACTTCCCAAGGGAAGCCTGGGGACAGTCTGAGCTGCAGACAGGCCAGCAAGGTGTACCCATGCTGTCCAGCTCCTTCAAAGAAATATTATCAGCCAGAGGCTCAGGTTTTGTATAATATACTGGAGCAAGGAAGAGATTGCAGCATATTTCAATGTTAAATCATTTTTGTTTCAGACAGAAGCTTGGTGAAGTGCAGTGTAAGGACTGTTTGTTTGTTTGTTTGTTTGTTTGCTTGTTTGCTTGTTTGTTTGTTTTGGTAGAATGTTTTTGCAAGGAACCTTCATTGGGCAGCCTGATGCTTTTACGTGGCCAGCTGCGAGGTGTTGCGTGTGTAAAAGTCAGCCTGCGTGGTGTTGCTTCCAAGCAATTCGGCTGCTCCATGTTCCTTCTGTGTAGGGACTCCGGGGGCTTGTGTGAGAAGCTGTTTGAGATGTACTTTCATCTCAGTACTTATGAGGTGACGACAGCAAAAATATGGTGACCTACCTGCCTCTGAGTCCTGGGTGGCCCTTGGCATGAAGGGCACCAATGCCTCTTGGGGTTCAGATTGGTTTAGTCTCCAGGGCAAGGATACAACTTCAAAGGGAACAAAACGCATTAAATTGCTGCCTTCTGCTGTCCCCTGGCACCACAAGATGGGCACCAGGTAGAGACCTGGCTGCAGGCGGCCAGGAAACCCCCACGCATGCAGGGAAGAGGTGGTGAGGCATGGGTTTATCTTGGATTAGGGGCTGATGGTTTACCTGCTCTGTCAGAGTCCTACGTAGCACTCAGGACTCGGGCTGCAAGGCAGGTGTGGGAACATGTCCCAAACCAAGGGAGCCGCTACCACGCAGGGCTCAACAGGAGGCTGGCACATGGCATGAGTACAGTGCCTGTCAGGTGAGCGTCCTTCCATCCCAACCTTGGCAGCCCTAGCCTGGGGTGAGCAAGGCAGCCCCGGCTCTTTCCCAGCAGCTGAGCCCCAGGTCCCTGCTGGCTGAGGAGGTACTATTTGCTGGATGGCCCGGAGGTGCTGCAGGAGGTGTCCCATGTGGAAAATCGACATCTCTTTGCCTCCCTGGGGTGTCCTCTCTTCCTTACCACTTTAACACTCTCTCCTGCTGCCCTCCCTGCCCTCCCCTTTCCATGCAGCCATTCCCACAGCAGCCAAAATCACAGGGAATGCCAGCTGCACTGTGCCGTACAATGCAGCACCTCCATCGAGACAAGGTGTTGTACAGATGTCTTCATGTACGCAGTTCCCAACACCTTCCCCTCTGGAGACAGAGTGGTTTTATTACATGCTAAGGCTGCTGGCTCCTTAAAAGTCAAAGCCAGCTGGGGAGGAGAGTTGAGCTTGAGCATGCTGGGGAGCTGCAGACAAGCACCTGGGGCAGAGGCTGCTGACTAAGAGTCATCCCAGCTTTTCCCCTTCAGGAAGACGAGATGCAGCATCCCTGCCTGGATCCCTTCCTGTGCAGGGCATGGAGATGCTCCAAGTCTGTCTCAGGTGCCCATTTTGTCTGTTGTTGAAGGGATCCTTGATGGATTTGCATTTGTTTGGTTGGCTGCATTCCTTGCCCCACTGCTTGCGTGGAGGGGCAGCCTGTGCACCCTTTGTGGGACAAGGGGAGCAGGTGCCCCCACACTCCCTCCTGCCCTGTGATCCCTTCTCCCACCTCTTCTAGCAGGCAGGGGGAAGCTGGTGTTCTTCTGGTTCTATCAGTTTCGACACCTGCTTTGCGATATTTGGGGTTTTCTTCCTTTTGCAGTTTTGCCTGGGCTGTGGCCGGCAAGGAAGCCACAGCTGGAGCACGGGGAGAGTGATGGTGTGCAGACTAGCAAATGCAGATCATTAGCTGGAACAAGTTAATGGTTACTGAAGCACATGGGGTTTAGAGCTGGAACAAGTTAGCAGCGACTCCCTCTGATGCATTAGGAGCTTATGTGTATTACTGCTCAACTGTGTTAACAGAAACCACATGCCCCAGCAGGAGCATTTGCCAGAGAGCACCAGAGGGTGTGGGTGTGTGTCTGTTCATCTCTCTGGGGGACCTCTCCATGCAGTCTCTGTGGAGGCCTTCTCCCATACCATGAGTGCAGGAGAAGTCTCAGGGTCTTCAAGTAATGGTGCCCTGCCACCAGCTGATGTCCTTGCGGCAGACATCACCCGTCACGGATCGGCCCGTGGGACTTGGACGATGGGACTGTGCGCTTGGACGGAGTCTCCAGTGCGAGGACAGCCCCATCTGCTGTGCTGGGACGTATCAGCGGAGCCAACTGTGTGATCCAGCTTCTCCACTACAAGGCCTGTGTGGTTCATCTGTGTAGAAAGCAGACGAGTCCCTCCTTTGGGGCAGGTGGGGAGGAGAAACTGAGCTGTGGTGGACTTTCTTGAGAGTCTTCTCCAAGTAAACATGAGAGACCCACATGTATTCCTGGCCTTGCTGCAGGCTACCTGAGGAGCATGTCTTTTTTTTTGTTGGCAAAATGGGAGTTTTGCAGACAAAGAAATTTGTCTCAATGTTAAAGAGTGAAAATATATTTATGGTAGAGAAGCATCTGCCAGTGAAATGACCATGATCTGCATGAGGAGGGCAACAGTGTGGCATGGTGAGGTGAAAGGCCACAAGGCTGCTACTTTTCCTCCTTATGTCACAAGTGATCTGGGGTGGGAGGGTGTACTTGTGAGCACACCCACAGGAGAGCCGACTGTGGTGAGAGGAGCTGTGCTGTGCCAAGGGGATGTATGGTGAGGAGCATTCTCAGTAGCCTGGACAACCTCCTCATTTCAGGTCTTGCACAAAGTCAGCTATGCTGTATCCTTGCTCCTCATGGTGCTGCGTGCTGCTGCTTCTCTGTGCTGTGGTGTCTTCTGCTCCAGGGCTGGCTCTGCCTCAGGGGCAACTGAGTCACTGACCTTGGAAAGAGTTTTGAGATTACAGTTGTTGCAACTGTGAGACATGAAAATAAATGTGAAACATGAGGAAGCCTTTGATGCTGCCTCCTGCAGCTCCCTACCCAAGACAGTTGGGATGAAGCTAGTTAGAAAAGAAAGTGATACCATATGATCTAAAGTATTTCGATAACTGCATGAAAATTATAATCATGAGGGCGTAATAATTATCTGCACAGCCCACAGTTTGCTGCTGGCTCCTGCTGGTCTGTCATAAACAGGATCTGCCCACATAAGCATGATAACCAAGTGCCTTGTCTGTTCCATAAGCACTTGTAGAACTCTCCTAAAACCTAAAGGGAGTCTTTACTAAAAGAAAAGAACAAACCAACAAAAACAAACAAACAAACCAATAAACCCCCCCCCCCCCCAGCACCCATGTAAGTTGAGGTGGACTGGATAGTACAGAAGTTGGGAAGTCATGGTTCTGTTTTTCACCTGTGCCACAGCCCCTTTGCAGGCAGGAGTGTAACCCAGGGCATAGGAAGAGGGAGGCAACTGGAGATGTTAACTTCTTTGAATTACTTCTGGCAGATCTTCCAGAGCTCACGTGTCAAAATCCTGAGTGATAGCTCCTGCTAAGCCACCTGCCTGTAAGTCTAAATGTGCTGTGTCTGATGACTGGATTGTGGCTCAGAAGGTCTTAAAGACAGTAACAGGAACTGAGCGGCATCTTTGCCTTCCCTGTTATCTCGTAGGTACCCACCTAGCTCTTGACACCTCTAGAAGCTGCTGTGCTCTGTCACGGCTCTGGGAAATCCCTTAAGTGGGTGATGAGCTGATGGCTGGCAGAGCTCACTTGCCTAATGTACGCCCATGGATTTTCCATCTGGCTGAAAGACTGCCAGTAGACAGGTTATGTGCTGGTGGATGGGTTATGAGCCAGGAGGATCAAACTATAGCCCTCAGGAGGCTGCAGTGGTTTCAGCTGGCTGGGCTAAAAGTGCCCTCTATTTAAGCAGTGCCTGATAGAGGAGAAAGCATGCACTATGGGAGGGAGGCATCATGGTACATTGCATTTTTTCCTGGTGATTACCCTGCTGTTCAACCTTACTTTATTTTAAAGAGACAACAGTGTTACCTGTTAGCAGTAGAAGACCCTTCCTTTCTCCCAATCCCACTAGCAAAAATTGTCATGAGCCTTTCTGCAAACTGCAGCCCCAGAGCTAACCCCAGACATGCTGAGCTTCCTTCTAATGCAACCACCCAGCCTTCTCTACTTCCATAGCTTTACAGTATGGCTTTATAGTAAAATCCCGCTCTGGAGTTGTTCTTGCCCAGTTTCAGTCCAAAGATAATTTTTTTTTAATACTTTCTCCAGATTCTTGCAGCTCATTTAGGTAAATATAAAAAGAAAAGTTTTATGATTAAAAAAAAAAAAAAATTTTTTTTACTTGACTAATTCATAAGTCAACGCAACAGACTGCAGGACAGATTTTAAAATAATGTTGGAGAGAGCTTGGGGGAAAGAGAAGGAAGGTCTATTCAGGAAAAGATCAATAGTTCCTCTGGTGGTTTCTTGTTTCAATATAGCATGGTAAAACTGTTCAAAGGAAACCTAACACAAGCAGTAATGATTAAGCAACAAAAGCCCCCATTCCTTATAATTATAGCTCAGTGTGATACCGGCCTTTAGCAAATACGTCATTTTCTTCACTGCAGTGTTAACAAGCCCAAAGCACAGCCTGAATGTTGCCTCTGATCCGACTGCCGTGTGCACAGGTTTCTTTGGTTCAAGTTGAATGAGTTTATGTGCTCTGTAATTGGCTTGGGATAGGTGTGGGTAGAAGCTGCATCCTCTGAGCTTGTCCTGTGCTGGTGACTTGCTTGCTCCACTGGCTGCTGATGCAGTGCTTCACTGCCAGAGGAGTTCTCTCAAATATACTTGGATTGGTGTAACCCCATGATGAGGGGCAGCTCTGCTCAGCAGTGTATGTAGTTACAACGAGCACTGCTATTGGGTGCTCTGGCAACTTGCAGTGCCTACAGAGATGCTGAGGAACGTGATGGAGGGACAAGTACCTGTGGTTGTGTAAATGGCAGTGTAGTCGTGTCCTTGGTTGTGAAGTGTAGTACAGCACAGGAACTAGTCTGTTGATGTTTTCAGGTTTTAAACTGCTGTAGGATCTGAAATGTCATGTCTCTAATAATTTCTAGGTAAGAGCTGCAGCACATGAACATTGGTCATTTCCTTTCTTAACCCAGATTTAGTTCAAAGCCTTAGAGACATTTTTAGCAAAATCGCAAATTTTAAGAGCAGAAGAAATTACTAGAGCCTTGAATTTCTTCCACAGTGCGGTTGCAGTACTCATGTGTTGAGCACAGTGATGTGGGTTTGACAGTCTCCACAAGAGAAGTTGTCATTTTTCTTGTTAATTGTTCCTGTGGTTAATTACCTATGGCATTAAAAGCACAATCCTTATTCCCCAGTTAAATTTGTCTGGCTTTGACTTGGGCACATTGCTTCCTATTATGTGTTTCTGTTCTGGATTATAGAGTCTCTGGTGCCTGATGGATTACTGCCTTAAAGAACTGGAAAACCAAGTCATTGCTTTCTTTTTTCAGCATGACAAACAAATTGAATTGTACAAGTCTTTCATTCGAGAAGTCTTTCCATCCCTTGAAATGTTTTTGTGGCTGCTCTCTTCATCATCTCCAGATTTTCAAGCAATTCTAATAGAGATGTATGGACTAGAAATGGAAAAATGTCAGCCTCTAGTCTCTAGAGCAATGATGTGTGGCCTTTTCCCACACCTTCTCCACACACCTTGTTGCCTGTGTTAATGTACGAAGTAGGCATGACACCAGGGTGAATTGCTCACCAGTTACTCCCCCTTCCAAGCATCTCTTCTAAGCTTGTGCCTCAGGGTGTTTAGGTGGTCATGTGGGAGAGCCTGGATTATGTGGGAAGGGCTCCTGGACTGGTAGGTAGGCAGGTGTGATCCTGCTTTTAGCCTTCAGTCAAAATATGATCTTCACAAACGGAAAGTGCATGCTCTTTCCTGAGTGCTCCCCCAGAGTTTCTCTCAGGTTCCTGCCCTGGGAATCCTTGTTCCCAGACAGGTTGGATATGCCAAGTGTATGTAGGAGCAGCTGCAGCAATTCCTTGTTCAGCTTTTTCCTTTGCTTGGTGCTGGCTGGTCGCAGGAGAAAGCTGGAGCTCGGCTACAAGATATCAATGGCTTCCCAGAACTCTGCTTCTGTGGGGTGGTGGCAAGTGTTCTTCCACGGTAGTGGAAGGAGAAGGGAGCTGCTGATGACCAGCTCTGCAATGGTTTGCAGCCTTTCTCCTGTGCTCTATAGAGAGCAGGGGAATAGAGTGTTCCCTCTGGACAAGCAAAGTCTTCTCTTCCCTTAGCCCACTGCAGTGGCTTAGCTCCAGCCTTGATGGCTTTATCCAGCTGCTCCTTGGACAGGGCAGTGGAGAGGGTGGGTGTCACACAGCAGGAGTGCAAACCTCAAGGGCAGCTGCTTATGTGGCAGTCAGGGGACCCTTGATGACTTGGAGAAGACACATCTGATGCCATAGATGTGCCGACCTGGAGGGAGCACTGGGCCTCCTAAGAGCTTGTTAAATCCATGGGTTGATTGTCTGGGGCAGGGCACTGAGCCTTACTGAAGAGGGACATCTGATGCAGGGACAAATTTTAACCCACCAAAGCTTCAGAGTGATGCAGACGTCAACAGGAGGGAAGTGTTGGGTGATACATTGTAGTGACCATTGCTGAAGGGCTCTGGGCCATCCAGGGCATCCACTCTTACCGTCCTTATGCCTCCAGAGTATCTGGGAGCTGAGGGAGTTCTGTTTGCCCTGCAACACTCTTGCAGCCAGCTCCCCTGGAGCAGTTTTACATTTTCCCTATGGGAACAGTACTCTGAATTTCTTGAGCTTGTTTGGGCGTAAAATCTGAATTAGGCATTGAGTGTAAATTTGGAGACTTTGAGTCTTTTCCTGGCTTGCTTGCTCTGGTGTCCTTGGGTGAGCTCAGATCTTGTTGCTACAGGAGGCCTCCCTTTCCATGTGTATTAAATTTGGGTTGTCTGTGAAACAAGCTTACCCAGCCCAACAAGCTCTTTGCAAATTAGGCAGGAATGCCAGCCTCGCAGGGCTGTTGCCAGTCTCCTGTGCAGGGGTTGTGCTGGGCATATGCAGCTGGCAGCAAACCCAGCACCAGCAGGCAGTGTCATGCAGCCAGCACTGGGACATGGCTAGGTTTGCCCGCTCAGCCCCCCTTGCTGTTTTTGTTCCGCCTGGGCTCCTTGCTGCCTGCCAAGGAGTCCTGGGACATGACAGGAGACCTAGCAAAGGGCTAAGGCACTGGGAGATGGGCTGAGACAGAGCCAGCCATCATTCCCATGCATCCTTCCGAAAACCACTGTGGTTTGGGTGGGGACAGAGGGAGCTGGGAGGGGAAGGTGCTTGCTGGGGGGTGTTTCTGCTCAGGTTTGCTGCCAGCAGCGCCACAGGAGCCCTCCAGGCCAGGGAGAGGGACAAGCCCCAAACGCTCTCTCTGGGCAGCACAGGTTCTCTCCTCTCTGCAGCCCTGTCTCCTCTGGGCTCATCTGGTGAAGTCTGTCACCGGCCCTTCCCTGCCTTCAGCCTTCTCTGGGCAGCAGCCAAGGGACCAGCAGCGTCCCTGCTGCTCTTTTCCCTCCCCCGGGGATGGAGGGATCGTAGGCTTTGATGTACAGGGACAGGGCTGGGGACAGGCTGTGTGCACTCATGAGAGTCTGGCTAGGCTCCAGCTGCCTTTGAAGTGCTCCAGTGATCAGGATGAAAGGGCGGGGAGTCCTTCCCCAAACCATCTGGCTCTAATTGCAGGTAGAAATGCCCCTCTGCGTCCCCCCGCCCGGCTCCGTGGGGAGGGGGCACTCCATGCTCTTCGTTAATCCCACAGCTCTCGACTGGGCTGACGCGAAGGGTGAGAGCTTGGGAACAAAAGGGGGTTTCAGCTGGGCAGCCAGAAATAGGCAGCCGCTGGCGGAGATGCTGGGAGTTCGGGCACCTCTGCTCCCAGCCTTGAGCTGCGGGGCCCTGCAGACCTTCCCAAGGACGCCTATGCCGCGGGGGGGAGCTTTGCCAGTTGTTCCCATCTCGGGTTTCTCGGGCACACTGGAGCCTGCTGGCCCCTCGAGTCACGCTCTTTCGTGCCAGTGCGCGCCGAGTGCGGGACGAGGAACGTGGGAACTCGGAGCGAGTGCAGTCATTTGGCAGCATTTGCTGGCCGCCTCCCTGGCCCCCCGGATGACTGGTGCTGCCTCTCCGGCAAGGCTCCCTGTCTGCTGCCCCTGCTCCTCCTGGCACCGGAGGGCTGGCTGCGAAATGCTGTGTGCCCTTGGAGTGGCAGCAGCACTTGGAGCCATTGGCAGCACTCACAAGTGAGTTTTGTTGACTTGTTTGGCTGAGCATCTTCCCTTTCCCAAAGAGCTAAAGGTAGCGGGGTTATATCTACCAGCAGTTTCTTTCCCTCTTTGTGGTAGCCTTTGAGCACCATCAGAAATCTCAATTAAACCTGTGTTGCTTGAAGGCATCTGCCCTAATACCAATACCACAGAACAATCTATTTGGGTGAGGTTTTCCCCTTTGTCATAAAGCCCTTGTTGTAAACTTTTTATATAAATATATAAAATATTAAACATGAGCTGTGGTAACTCTGTGACCAGAAGCAACCCTTGCTGTTAACCTATTTCCAGGGACTAAGAAATAGCCAGAAATGGAGAGTGAGAACTGGAAAGCCGGGTGAGATGGGCAGTGGGACAGCAGAGAAGGTGGTCATGGGGTTGGGCAGTACCAGTCTGAATAGACCTGTAAGTTCAGGTACAGTGGGACTGAGTGCTGGCACAGCACAGGGCACTTGGTATTAACTTGATTGATTAACGTGTTAATTGCTATCCTGATGCTGCAATAAGATGGGGTGAAGGAACTGTTTGGGGCAGGAGACCAGGCCCATCTTTGCAGTGCAATGGTTTGCTCCCTGCCCTGCCATCCTGAAGAGATGTTCTCTCTGCCTCTTCCCTCTCCAGGTCTCGGCATCATCCAACCCCCGTTCGGCAGGAGACGAGGAGCTGCCGCCATCGGGCAAGGCGCGGGGGCTGAGGCGGAGCGGGCAGGCTGGCCTGCGGCGGCACAGGCGCAGAGGGGTGGCTCAGCAGGCTGCCAGGAGCCCAGCGCTGCCCCAGCCCAGTGGTGCTGGCCGGGAGGAGAGCCTGCCCTTCATGCTGGACCTGCAGAACTTGCCGGGGCTGGCCAATGTGGACCTGAGCGCCCAGAACCCCAACATCCAGGTGGGGAGTGGGTCTGGGAAGGCCGTGGGGGGTGTGGATGAGTGCTGTGGTAAAAGTGGTGCTCTCCAGCCTCATTTGGTTCCTTAAGAGAAAGGATCTCATGAGCAGGGTCTGTGTGGCTGGTGTCATCTCTTTTTTTGGTGCCTACCAACTGCAGATAGCTGGCATGGAGAAACTCCTCGTCTGAGGAATTTGCTCACAGCCTTTGCCCTGGCCCTCCCAGCCCCCCTCCACAGAGCAGGAGCAAACACTCCTACATGGATGACCTCTCAATTTCTGAGGGTGGCATTGGCCTCCGTGGGTGGCTGCCAGCCACCCTGTGCTTCCCGCTCTATCCCTGCTCAGTCCCTCTGGATGAGGAGAGACCATTTGCGCTCCTCATACGGTCCTGCAGCCCAGAGTGTCTCTGGCCTCTTGGGCTGGGAACCAGCGCATGGTCTGGTAGGTCTGCCCACTGTGCCCCAGCTCACTGCCTTGCCTCATGTCTGCCTGCCAGGTGACCATTGAAGTGGTGGATGATCCTCAGGCTGAGATGGAGATGGACTTGCTGAAGGAGACAAGCAATGACTGGTCTCTGACATCCTCTGAGTGGTTGTCTCACAAAGATTTGTTCTGGCCCCTCTTCTGGGAGTACACTGACCCTGCTGAGGGGGACGAGGAGGAGGAAGATGAAGAGGAGGAGGAAGAGGAGGAAGAGGATGACAACCTGGGCATAGGGGACAGGGAGAAAGAAGAAGAGGATGATGATGAAGAGGAAGATTACGCAGCAGAGTATGAGGAGGAGTCCATGCTTAGTGGAGTAGGAGGTAACTGGGACCAGCGATGGCCTGGGCAGAAGAACTGGATCTTTAAGGAAAAATATAATTACGGTGAGTTCTCTTGGCATGTGCAGCTGCCCTGCAGACCAGTACTGCCCTCCCCTGTCCTGCCTGGCCCGCAGCCCTGCTCCAGCGATCACAGCACGCTGGTGCTCAGCTCCTACTTACGAAATAAGCAAGCATGCCAAGGAGCAAGGCCAGCTCTCAGCTGAGGCTGCCAGCAGTCAGACATGCCAGTGTCCTGGTGGGAATTGTCCTTGCAGATAATCACACTGGAGCATGGGCTGTAGCGAAGGCATGCTCACATGAGAAATACAGTGTAAATGTTTTATGACAAGTGCTGCTGCCATTGACTCAGGTCTCTGTAGTGACATTAGTGCCAGAAGCCTTTTCCACAGACCTAGGTGCCCCAGAAGAGAGGAGCTGCAGAGGGCTAGATGGCAGATGGACCAGGGCACCACAGCAGCTTCCTCCTGCAGCTTCCTGGCCATAACTTCAAAACCAGCCAACCTTTGCTAGCATGTGATGCTTCAGCATCCTGGCCATTGTGTTGGGCAGGTTTGGTGAGGATGGGGATGGGCAGCGATACCTGTTTGGGTTGGTATGACTGGAAGCAAAGCTGTGAGAATGAGAGCTTTTGCTCAGGGCTGCTTCCCTGGGGTTGGCAGTGAGGACGGGGTTGGCCCTTGGCATTGCGTGGCTGGGCACCTCCGTGTGCCCCAGGCGCCACTGGGGTGGTTCAGGGATGGAGGCACAGCTGAGGGACGTCCCAGGTGGCTGTTGTCTCCGCTCCTGCTAAAGCTTTGCTGAGGTACATCGCTCTGCCTATTCCGTGCTGTGCACAGACTATGAAGATGAGGAGGAGTGGAGCCCATGGTCCCCTTGCAGCATCACCTGTGGCAGTGGCAACCAGAAGAGGACCCGGTCCTGTGGCTATGCCTGCACGGCGACGGAGTCGAGGACCTGCGATCTGACACGCTGCCCTGGTGAGCCCCTGGCCGTGTCAGTCCTTGGGGACTGTCTGATTTTGATGTGGGCTGGTTCCCCACTGCTGCAGGCTGGGCATTGCTCATGCTTCAAGAATTAGTTATGTTTAATGTGATCAGGACTAATGACCATGGGAGTTTGTTTCCACAAAGAAGCTATGATTGGGCTTCATGGCTCCCCAGGCAGTTATACCCCCACCCAGGGGCCCAGGGGTGGTAGAGCTAGCATCAGTCTTGGTGCATGACTTCTTGCACTTCTCTCACATTGGGAGCTTGAAATGCTCTCCTGACACATTGAGAGACAGCTCTATCCACTGGGATTTACATACCTAACAGCCTCAGACAGGTCTGTTGGGCCGGTCTTGCTGCTGGCCCTTCCTTCCGAAAACAGGGCCATGTTACCAAAGAAGTGGCAGGAGAGGGGCTGGGAAATAGATGGTGTCTAGTGTGCATGCAGAGGGAAAAAAACACCATTCCTCCTGGTGTTCAACCAGGCTCTTTGTTTTGCTGTTTTTCTGTCTCAAGGAGCAGAAGGAGAAATGGTCTTCCCCACAGAGGAGACACCTTTCAAAAGCGACAACACCACAGAGCTGTTCAACTCAGGTCAGCCTCTGCCTCTGCCTTGCACTGGGGGCTTCAGTGACAGACCTTGGGAGGGTCATAGCTGGCTAGTGGGGAGGGCTCTGCCAAGGGCTCCTGTGTCTGGTGTCCAGACCTAAGCCACCCAAACCACTACCATGTGCAGGCTTCAGTGGTCATGCTGGGAAACCCTGTTGCTCCCACAGCCCTGGTACAGCACTGTCCTGCTTTATTGTTCAGTGGCTGAGGCCAGCCTGCCACGTGCCCTCTCCCGTGAGGGAATGTTGCCAGCCTGGCACCAGCACAAAACCACTTCCCTCTGTCGCTGCCTCGGGAGTGGGGCCTGGCTGCAGCTCATCCCAAGAGCCTGGCTGCTCCTGCCTGGTGGTTGCAGGCTCCAATGGTGGTGTTGGCATGGCTTCAGGCAGATGGCACCTGGGTAAAGTGGGGTGCAGAATGTGCATGCCCTCAATCTTTTTGTACCCTCCCCCCAGAGGTGGACAGCTGCGAGAAGTGGCTGAACTGCAAGAGCGACTTCCTCACCAAGTACCTGAGCAAGGTGCTGACAGACCTGCCCAGCTGCCCCTGCTCCTACCCGCTGGAGGCCGTCTACAGTGCTGTCAACCTGCGGGATGAGCAGCAGGGCAAGAGCTTCCGATGGCGGGATGCCAGCGGCCCCAAGGAGCGCCTGGACATCTACAAGCCGACAGCACGCTTCTGCCTGCGCTCCATGCTCTCTCTTGACAGCACCACCCTGGCTGCCCAGCACTGCTGCTATGATGAGCACACCCGCCTCATCACCCGCGGCAAGGGGGCTGGTGTCCCCAACCTCATCAGCACCGAGTTCTCCCCAGAGCTGCACTACAAGGTGGACATGCTGCCCTGGATCCTCTGCAAGGGCGACTGGAGCCGGTATCACGCTGTCCGGCCCCCCAACAATGGGCAGCGTTGTGCTGACAACCCCACTGAGGAGGAGTACCTCTCCCAGCTGCAGGAGGCCAAGGAGTACTAGCCACAGCCACGCTCAGATGTGCCACAACCACCACTGGCCTGCAGCCCTGCACAGCCTGGCCAGCCCTGACCCTGCTCATGGGCTCCTCAGTGGTGCCAGGCAAAACGGGGAGGATGCGCCGTCTCTCATCCCCTCAGGGGGGTGTCTCAGCTCCGCTCCGATTTCTGAGGATGCTGGAGGTTACTGTGGTGCAGTCCCTGCCATGCCACCCAGGGCAGTCCTGCAGTCCAGGGCTCCAGCCTGGCATGTGGAGAGCAGCAGGGGCTGGGAGGTATAAAGGGAACAAGGGGCTGCTCCTGTCTGCTTACATTCTCCATGACCTTTCAACGCAGCCTGAAAGCTGAGCACAGGGTAAAGTGGGCTCAGCTCCTGCTGGCTTCACGCCACATCTGAGGAGCTGCTGCAGGCATGGCTGCCTGCCATTGTCTGTACACCTGCCCTGGCACATGCTGGTTTATGTCTGAAACTGGGGGTAGGTCTTCCTAGAGAGTGCAGGGCTGTCCCTGCCACACATACAGAGCAGGGCCTCCCCTATCCTTGGGTTTGTGTGTGCATGGTTGGGAAGGAGCAGGGCAGAGCTTAGCAAGGTCCGTGGGTCCAGGGGAGGGGGCTGTGGGGCAGGAGGAGACTGGCTGCCTGGGCTTCCTTGGCAAGATTGCCTTGCCACCAGAGTTTTGGCTGCCAAAGCTACGTGTAGGTGGATCTCAGAGGAGGTCAGCATGGGGACACACCACCTGTGTGCCATTTCAGCCCCTCTGCCTTGGTGCTTGGGGGAGCAGGCTGGTAGCATCCGTGCAAGTCACAGCACTAGGCTTCCACCAGACCTTTGCCCCCTGGCAGTCCCCAGAGGGTCTCAGGAGCACCTGTGACACAGCTCCAAAGAAAGTCCCGTGTTTCCCACTCACAGCCCTGCCAGGGGCAGGAGGCACCTTGGCCTCTGCTCATGCCATTGCTGGCGAGGAGCAAAAAGCACTGAGCCAAGCGAGGCCCTGCTCCATGCTGTGTCTGCCCATGTCCCCGGCTGCTCCATTCTGTGTCTGCCCAGGTCTCCAGCCAGAGGCAGCCCAGACCGAGCCATAGATCCTTCAGGCTTGCTTCCAGGCCAGGCTCACAAGTGTGGCTCCAGAAGAGGAAGACACACGCGTTCTAATAATGTAAATACCTGGTGTCCACAGATCATGAATCGTGATGCTTTCTGTTGGCACTTTGGTCTTGCCTGGGTTTCATTCAGCTTTTCACAGGTCTGTGGCTGTGTCTCCCAGCATATTTTGGAAGCTTTTCTGCAGAGAAGCTAGGCTGAGCACCTTTGTCCCTGGACATTCAGTTGCTGAACTGGCAGAAAATTTATAGCTTTTATATAACAAATTTTATGCATCAGGGGAAATAAAAGTCAAGCACACATAAAGAAGAATGGAGTCATTTTCTAGAGGTTTCACACAGGGCTGCTAGCTACTCCATGTACTTCTGCAGGGCACTATTGAACCAAAAAACTGGTTGCAGAGGTCCTTAGTTGACCATCCTGTGCTGTCTGTCCTGCTTACAGGAGCTTTCTCCAACATCCGTGAATATCCTTGGTCTGAAAGCTCTTTGGGGAATCTTTCTGGGGGCGTCTTTATATCTATTGAGTGTATGCTGATCCTTTTTCCGTGGTTACTGATAGAATATTACATCCTTGGTCATCCATACATAAGAATTCATAGCTAGTAAAACAAAAATATTAATGAAGTTCTCACTGAATTATTCTTGCTCAACTATTATTACACCCCTGTGTCCCTAGACTGTGGTTATGGGTTCTATCAAAATACAGGCAGACATCATCAGTTTCCCAACAGGCATGCAGTCTGAGATGACCAGTGTTCTGTAAACAGTGAGGAGGAGGAGAACCAAATAAGCACGGATGGAGACCTAGACCCTGGAAAATTTTCATGATTGCTACATGTTCTCTAGCCCAGATGGTCATTCACTCGCTAGTTTCTGGCAAAGAGGTAGGTCATATAGAGGTGGTCAGGAGGTGGTGACAGTGATCTGGTGGCTTGGTTCTGGGAGCCAGGGAGCCTCAGCAAGAGACATGGAAGCAAACAAATTGAGCAGCTGAAGCCATGGAAGGATGAGCTTGTTAACTGCAGTCATTCAGCAGAGCATATTTGCACTCCCATACCGTATGCTATCATTAACATCATCAGACTCTCAGAGGAGTTTATTTACCATCAGTGCAGACTTCTTTAAAGCTATGTCTTGTTGAACATGCCTAGTGTTCAGTATTGGACCCATGCATGGAAGCAGGACTTCTACAAACGGCCTTTCTTGAAGAAGACTTGGAAAAGCTCAGTCAATTTGTTTGTTAGACTGGCTGCTCTCTAAGGAAGTGCTCTTACAACGAGAGTGTTACCCGGGATTTGTACCCTCCTCCTCTTTATACTGGCTGTGTCAACCAGTCTAGCCTCCAGAAAAAATCTCTAATTTCTGTAATAATTGGAGTTTGTGTCCAAGGGGAAGTAGAAAAATTTCTTGCATTGATACCCCCCATTCCCCGCTGCCCCCACAAAAGCTAGTTGAGAGCCAAGTAGCTGTTCTGCTTTGCTGCCTCTGTGGTTTGGACAATACAGGCATGAACTGGAGCATGAGAAACAAGCAGTGTTGTTCCTCATACAAGCACCTTACACACCATGAGGCTTTGCAGAACACCGTGAGAAAAGTAGACATTAAGCAAGTGTTTATTTTTATATCCCGTCAAAGATTCTGTCCAGCCCACTGCTATTTAAGTGATGAATCTGTAAGCTTTCACTCCTTAAGTTTATTGTGGTTTTTTATGCATAATATATATATAAAATGTCTTTTATTCCTACAAAATTTCACAGAGAAGAATTCTTTAATCTGATGCTGCAATAAAGCACTTTATTTATGTATACATCATGCTGATGTCATTCAGTTGTGACAAGCATATGTTGCTATTTATTTTGGTTGAGAGGGATGATGTGTTCAACACTCTATGTCTTGGGTTCCCAACCCCAGTTGGGGCCCTGATGGCTTTGCTTCCTTCCCTTAACATTTGCATTTGAAGTTGTCTGGCTACAAAAGTCACAGGTAAGAAAGACTAGCTGGAGGCCATCACAGCCATGGAGTATGTGAAGTTCTGCTTACAGGGAAGGAGGCCTCCTACAAGAAGAGCATCAGGGTCAGTGCTGAGAAGAAAATGCATTGCCTGGGCCCCAGCCCTGACCTCAGGTTTTATTCCATGGTCAGCCCGGCCAGAGCTGGGTACTGGCTGATGGTCCAGCACACCACTTTAAGCAGGGGTGTTGAGCATGGAAGCAGGGGAAAAAAACCCCAGCACCATCCCAGCTGAAAAACTCATTTGGCAAACCACCTCCAGAGCCAACAGCTGATTATAGCAGGGGGATTTGCAAAGCTTTCCAGGGATCACAACTTTTTGTTGCCGTAATTTAGTGCATAAATCATGAACACTTCCAAGCTCTTGCTGTGTCCAGCTGTTTCCCCTCTTTCTCTCTTGCTCCTTTTGCTTTGTGCACATCTGCCAGGAGTTATCTGCTACTCCAGCATGGCACTCTGCTTCACAGCTGCCTGGTATCATTGCTGGCCCCTGCCCAGGGGGAGCAGGTGACTTCTCTCAGTGAAGGATGCTAGGACCTTCCTGCTGGCCTTCTGCAACATCAAAAACATTGTTGCATGGAGCCCAAGCCAGGGGGAGCAGGCTGAGCTCCACTTTGCTTATAGAAAATCGTTCTTTCCGTGGAGGGGCAGTCAGCAGTCACTGCTGTGTATATAACGTGCCTAATGTGCTTTTATCCTCTGCAACGAGGTCCTTGCTGTGTTGGATGATGAGCCCTGCTGCGAAACTCCTGGGATATAGAAATCCCTCTAGCCAGAGGATGGAAGCAGGAAGAATTCCTGCCTTAATTCTGCAGGTGCTGAAGACCTGGAGATGTCCCCTGAAATCACAGAGTGAGTCTGTGGCAGTCTTAAGCTGCGCTTTTGCCTGCTGCTTTGAACACAAAACTTCTTGACCAGTTGCTGTTGTCTTAGTCTGCCAGCCTGGGCTGGAGCTGCGCTGTACCAGTCCCCTGGCATCCGGCGTGCGGTGGTGTTTGTCTGCACACAGAAGGAGCCGTGCCCAGATTTTGCTGGGGCACAGTGGGGTGAGCCCATCTCTCAGGGATGAACTTGAGATTTTGTAGGAACATGTTTACAACAACAGAGGTCCCATTACCTGTCTGATTTTTTTCAGGGCTCCAGCTCCAAGAATCCGCTTCTTGGAAAGCACACAAAAAGCCCAGCTGGGCCCAGAAGGATCTCCTTTGGAAGGAGAAGACAGAGAATGATAAGGCCAGGAGAGCTTAGCCGAAGCCTGTGCAGCAGGCCTGAGCTGCAATGCCTGGTATTAGCCTAGGAAAGAGCAAGATGCGGTTGTAGTCTGCAGATCTTATGTAAAAACTGTAGTTCTAGAGAAGAAACAAACCGTTCAGACACCCCTGTTCTGGTCTGTGAAGGGACACACCACACTGTGTGGCCACATTAGTCTTCTGTGCTGGTGGCACACCTCTGGAGCAGAACAGAAAAAAAACCCAAACCCCAACATGCTACAGGTTTTCAACTGTAGTCCTGCTGACCTCATTTTTCTACTTGGTCAAGATCATTTTTGATCCTAAACTTGTCTCCTAAACTTGTCTTTTACAGCAGCAGTGGTAATGTAATTTTTTTTTTTTTATTTTAAGTTACCAATTATATTATCTTCTATACTGAAATGTACTGGATTCATTACAGCTTTATTAGGCCTTCCCTTATTTACTAATAAAACTATTATATAGAGCATTACCTATAGTCTTTAAAAAGTTCAAAGACCCCTTTGGTTTACTGTTTGATGGTTGCTCCTTACTCATCTCCATGTGCCTTGTAGTGGCAAATTCAGTTAGGATCCACCTCTGATCACTGTGAAAAATTCACTTCTGCTTTCTATTTTTTTCCTTTGTTTCCTTTAATTCATAAGACTTTCCCTCTTATGTATGCCAGGTTCTTAAAGAGCCTTTGGGCCAGAGTATGCTGAACCTTGCTTTTCTCCCTAGTCTTATACATCTCTCCCTTCCCCAAAGAGCTGAAGGACTGCAAACTGTGACTGTCTCACACCACTTCCAAGTAAAGCAAAGGTCTGGGGTTTCTCATTAGCATCGTGTAGCTGCACCAGAGGTCAGCTGTAGCCGAAGGAGTGCGTGTCTGCTGGCAGCTGGCAGATGTAGTGCAGCGACCTTCTGTAGCATGACTTAAGGCTCAGATCTCCTTCACCAAGTAAATGTCTGAAGTGGTGTAAGGCCTTAATTACCATTGCTGTGCCCCGTTAGAGCTGGTACAGCCTGGCACGCTCTGCCTGAGTGCACAGCCTGGCCTTTTAGCTTTCCTTCACCGCCGGGTTAGTCCAAGAGGTTCACGTGTGAACGGCAGCCAAGGCATGGCTACATTACACAGCCTGTTTTGCTGCTGTGGGGATGGTGATTTCCAGCCTGCGGGGCAGGGAGCCAGCTGGGGAAGCACCAGCATAACTCAGAGTAGTCAGTTTTGCTGGAAGAGCCCTCAAATGGCCTCTGAGCAAAGCCCTCAGTCCGTGAGCCCCATACATGTGGGTTGCTGGCTGAGGCGAAAGCGTGTCCTATTAGAGTAGCAGCAGGATGCCTGAAGTAACTCTGCTTGTGATGAAAGGAAGGCAATTAAAATTCCACTTCAGTTGCCTTCCTGTCCCACTTCCTAACCTTCCAGTAGCAGGTGATTAGCAGGGCCTGCCTTCTGCTGCCCTGGCCCAGCTGTGCCAGCAGAGCCTGCAGCAGGCGAGCACTGCTACCACAGCATAGCTGCTGAAGCACAGCAAGGACATTGCAATTCATCTGCCACGTTTGCCTCATTGACTTAGAACAAGATCACTGTTTCAGTCTTTAAATAATTTTGCTTTTCTTTTACCAAATTTTTGGCTGTGAACTCACTAGCCCTGCTGTTTAAGGTTTCCCATGTTTCTGTCCAGGATTTCCCAAACAGAAAATCAAGCACAGATGCTGTCCAGTGACACCAGTGTGCCTCCATCATGTTACCCACCTCCCCGCAGCCTACCAGGTGAATACCGTAGCTCATCTGTGCACAAAAATCCTGGCAAAATACCTGCATCCATTTTCCCAGCCAGACAGTGCTTTAGGGAAGACAACCCTGCATGACACAGGGAAACTCTGCCATATCTACAGCTGCCTCTTTGTACAACTTCCTTTGCCCTCACAGGTCAGCTCAGGGATGAGTACACACTACAGAACTGAGTTCCAGGCTGCATTCTTAATGTCTGTCTGTACACACTTTATCATGATTTTTTTCATACTTCAGCACTTGGGAACAGTGAGAACAGGCAAAAGGCTCTTTATAGTTTAAAAGGAGACTCAAACAACTCCATTCAGGTTTTTTCTTAAACAGGCACCAAAGTTATTTTTTCCTGTCTCCTCTATTGAAGAGAACAGTTACCACATACCACTCATTTGAAAAATAAAAAAGAAACAACAAAAATCCCCAAACCAGTAAATTTCACCCAGTAACATTACTCTCTTCTAGCTTACTAGAGGAGCTCTGGAGGAAACACTAGCAGAAAACCAAGTATGCAAGAGAAGCTCATGCCTCAAAAAGAAAACCAAGCACTTGTCACCTTTGAGGTTAAGCAGATTGACACTTCTGGTAAGAGTCAGATTTCCACTCCTCCTGTAATCAAGTTTAGTGCTTTTGAAGACAGCTCCAGGAACTGTATTAGCAGGCGAGAACAAGAGATTTTTTTCTTCCTTACCAGTTAAAGCAATAGCTAAAGTATGATGAGTGAAAAGTACTGCACTCTGTAGACTCTAAATGGAGGTGGGATTTATTTCTGAAAAAAACTAGCTTGCTTTGGCCTGAAGCTCTTGGACGTAGCTGGCCCTGGGCCCCACAACCTTCTAGAACCATTCTGTAGGTGGGAATTTCCCCAGCACTGATTTGCATGATCATCATTCTCGTAGAGCAGACTAGTGGAAGTGTAAGAAATGACTGTTGAAGAAGGGGATGTGCAAAGGAAAGGAATAGCTTGAACAGGATCATAGACGCCTTCAAAAATGTTTGAAACATTTACTAGCAGCAGATCAAAAGCAGAGAGAAAATGAGCAGCTGCTCAGACTAAAAACTGCATCAAGCTCATGCCCTCTACTCCCCCAGAAGTGAGGAGTAAATCACATTGGCATCAGCACTCCTCATTGATCAGTGTTTTCCCAGACAGATCCCTGCCCCAGACTATCGCCCAACCCTTTGAACTCAAGCCAATTTGAGGACACAAATTCCAGTGTTTTTTTAAGTTAGGTTTATTTAGCAATAGAAGTATGTACATGTAAGAGAATCCCCTGCAGCACAAGACATGCACAAAGCAGTGAGGGACTGAAAGTGGTGCTGCTCCATGGCCTTCCTCATCACCTGTCATCCCACTTTACTCAGCGGCAGGGCCAAGATTAGAAAGGAACAGGCGAGAAATTTATCAGTCCATGTGGCAGAATCTTCAGGCAGAGCCTCCCAGGAACCGGTATTAAAACAAGCGGGCACCATAACCAAATGTCTGTTTAATGCCCTCAAAGTAGTAGCGCTGCCAGCCTTGCTTTGTTCGTTCTTCCTCACTGGCAGGAATGCCCTTGCCTTCCAAGCACACCTCTGTCTCGCCACCTTTGTCATTGAAGTTCAAGGTAATGGTTGCAAAGTGCCCTAGAGGAACCAAAAGAAATCTGTCAGCAGCGTGTAGTACAGTACACACAGCCCCCAGGGGCTGCTCTGCCCCTCCTTTCACAGGGTGCCACTTAAAAGACTCTTCGAGGTCCTTCCCAGAGGATCTACTTATGGCAGCTGTAGTCCTCCCCTAGAAACATAGGTAGGAGAGGGCTCCCTCTTCCTGGGGTTTGAAGCAGTTGCAGCTACAGCGGCACAAGCAGCTACTTCATCCTTCCTACATGGTCACTGCTCTACACAGTGACTGAAGACACAGACATGATAATGTGGGATAGGAAGCTGGGCTAACACTGGAGCAGCTCCCAGAACACAGTGTGCTCCCAGATCATGAGCCACAATACAGTGTGGCAAACAGGGCTGGAACCCTTCAAAGACAGGCAAGGGCAATAATACCATAGTCCATTTCTGGACTACTTACCAGCTGGCCAAGATTTAAATCTCCATTTCATAGCAAGTTGCTTCTCAGGAACCTTGAAAAGGGAGACAAAGACTGAGTATTAATTTTTTGTAAATCCTGCAGCCTAATAGAAAACAACTAGAATTGTGTTGATATGAACAAAGCCTTAAGAGATCCCTTGAGAAACACATACACACAGAGGGAAAGAGACTTTAAGTGTCCTTCTCTTTTCAATTCCCTTCTAGAAAGGCATGCAATAGTACAGTCCCAAACACTGAGACAGAGTCCCTGTCCAGAAGACTTCAGTGGCAATTGGGCCAAAGAGAAAAAGGGTCAGGTACTATCTTTGACACTCCTCCAACCCCTGATAAGTAAAATCACACAAAACCAGGGGAGATCTATGACTGGAAGCTGTATTTTCTCCCCAGACTGAAGTCCCATGCATTAATCCATACAACTGGGAATGCTTGAATAGCCACAGAATTATAGATAACTATTGGGCACCAGGTAGAACCCCACAGTTAGCTAACAGAAGCATTGTTACAGAACTGATAAAAAGTTACAGCCTAATGAAAGTGCTGCCTTGGAGCAAGATACACCTGAACTAGTTAGTACTTACTAGGTCAACAAACTCTCCTGTGACACTGCCATCCAGCAACTGAAACTTGCCTCCTTTATCGGCCTCCAAGGTGGCTTGTGCGTGGGTGAAAGCTTGGACCATCTGAAAAGAATTCAGGAGCAGACCTGTATTACTTGACATTATCTTCCTGCAAACCTGTTGCCTAATGCCTCCCACCCAGCTACAGAAGTTCTGGAAGAGGAGGTAAGTCAATAGTGTAAGGTCTTCAGCAAAAGACAAAACCCCTGCCCTGGCCAGAAAAGCAAGATTTTAGCCACTACAGCAACATTTCACCTGCCCAAGGAAAAGAACCTCCAGCTTTCCAATGCAATGCAGTGTTCTGAGTCACACACTGATTTACTTTGTTGATTTCTTAACGAAATCTAGTTCTGAGAAAAAAATATTCCTTGCTTTTTCATTTTTCATATCAAAACAAGAGGAATAAAAGACTCAGACCATGTTTAAATATGATACAATGCTGCTCTCTCTTCCTAAACTATATAATAGTGTGTGGAAAAGTGGAAGCTGTTCCCAAAGTACACTTTGATACCACCTAACCTTAAAAGGAAAAAACAATAACCAGAAGCACACAACTGTAAATCCCAAGTGATCTGGCCACATGCAGTAAGGGATACACCTACAGACAGATGCTGACAGCAGTCTGGAACTTGCTTCTGGTTGGCATTAATTGCCTCTTGTCAGCTATGTGAAAAGATGCACACACAAGCTTTAAGCAACTACTCTGCAGAACAGCTTTCTTATTCCATTCTCATGGATTGTGAGTGTCCTACAGAACATCTTAGAAAGCTTATTAGGAAGAGCCTTCTATATGCAAAGAACAACTCTCAGAACAAGCCAGGCATTACCTCCTGAGTAATGAATACCCGGTAGAGTTCCTCAGGAGATGTTAAGAAGGTGTCCTTCAAGCTGATCTTACAGGTAGGGATCTTCACTCCTATGGATTTGGACTGCGATGGGGCAGTACTGCTCCTGGCAGCCGTCTAACAAAACAAGGAAAACAAAGACATACACACTTTTTTCACAAAAAAAAACCCAACCCAAAACCACCAAACCAAAAATCTACAAATGGTTCACATACCCAAGGGCAAAAACAAAAGTTCTTGGTAAAGATGCAATTAGATACAACCATACTTAAATGTAAGAAGCAGATTTATCACTTTGCTTGGATGAAATATCATGTGCTGCCAATGGAAACAGTCACACCTATTCCACCGATTGCCAATTCCTGAACATACATATCCTGTACACAACATAGGTTGCTCCTGTAAGCCCCAGAATCTAGTAGTGTATTTTTCTTCACTGATCCAATGTTTGTTTGCAGTTTTGTTTACCTTGCGGTCTTCTGCTTTAGGAGCCACCTGAGGTGCTGTTTCCATATGTTCACCATTCACTGTGGGCAAAATCATGCCCTGGGTGAATTCTGGAAAGACAGGAATGTGCCCATGAAACCAATAAAATATCAAGTAAATCTTCTGACTGTACTTTCTCACATTAATGCTGGTTAGCCTCAGACTTACGTAGCTCTTTTCTTCTCTCACTCTCTAACATAAACTGCAATCACATTTCAAAAACTTTTGCCTTGCTGGCCTAGACACACCAAACCAAGCTTTTCCATTTCTTTTCAAGCTCGTTCTCCATTTCTTGTATCACCGCAATAAACATAGAAACTTCTAACTCCCTCTTTCATCTAACTTTATTGACACCACGTGCCAGGACTACACATGGAAACCCAGGCATGGCCTCGCCAGTGCCCTGTCCAGCAGCACTAACACTTTTGTAACTCCATCAGAACCTTCAGCCTCTTTCAGAACTACATTTGCTTTCTCTTCAGCTCAGTCACTTCTGCTTTTACCAATTATACAACATCTTGCTTTTTTCTTCCTCTTCATCTGCTCAGACTGGCAAAATTCCATTATAATGCAGAATTTTATCATATGTGCATAAACCTGTATCCTGCAATACTTGGTTCACACCTATTCTTATTTATTGCAGCCCACAACATCATACAATTTTTCCTGATTAGCATTCTCATCTTTCACTGGGTGACTGCATCTCCCAGCCTGAACACTATGGTGCCTGAAAAAAACCCAAAAGTGCAGAAATTTGATCCTGGAAAAACAGCAATCAGTGGTGGTTTGTACCCAGCATATCTAGAACATGTAGTGTAATACAGGTAAATGGATATAAAAAGCAACTGTAGCGTTCCCAACCTGTATTTGAGAGGAAAGCCAAACTCAACCAAAGCACATTGATTTAACTCCAACAGCTGCACTCAGATTTAACTTAAAAAAATACATATTTGATCCAGATGCTGAGACAGCTCATTAAAGGACAGCAACAAAACCTGCAGAGCAATTTCCAGACATCAGTTACTCTAAAATCCAAGTAACACCAGATGTCTTTACTAGTGTGGCAAGAGGAAAAACAAAAAAAACCCCAAACCACAAACTGGAAAAGATATCACTGTCCAAGGGAGAAAGCAAACAGAAGGCCAGATTGTGCCACAGGGAGTGACTGTGTCACTGGGTAACAAACACATTTTACTGGCTTTTATTTTCTCTATAGATGAGCTTCAGCATGTGAAGTGTGTTCTCAGTTTTAAAATATAAATTCAAAAATACTGTTTATTACTGGGTTATCCCAAAACCAATCTTTCTGGGCTGTGCTGTACTGTCTAGAACCAGAAATGCTTCTTCCCAAATCCTAACAATTTCCAAAATTACAGAAAAGTTACTGGTATTGCTCTGACACCTTTCTGTTGAGATGGAGTGAGCAACTCTCTTTACCCCATCCCTTCTTTAGAATTATTCCATATGGGTTCCCATAACACCCCTCCCCCTCATTTACATACCCGTTTTGAGAGTGCTGATGTAAGTTTTCATGGCATCTCGAATTTTCTTTGCACCCTCTTGCTTCATCAGGGTCTTCAAGCTAGTGTCAGGCTCATCTTTAGCAAGGCTGACGAGGATCTGAACAACAAAGACAAGCATTGATTAACAGGGACAAATGTGCATGCTTCTTTTATTACTCAATTCAACATCACAGACTTTGACTAAACTTTCATACACAGTCCTGCAGTTTTATTCATCTTTCACTTCATCTCTCAGCCTGCAGTACTGTACATGTGTGCCTAAATACCTTCACGTGCTATAGAGCCCTTGTATGTAGAAGACAAGAATTAATTTGATAAAGATCATGATGGGGGGCAACTCTCTATCAGGGAGCATAGTGACTAAATGAAAGATAACAGTTTTAAATTGAAAGAGAGTAGATTTACATTAGAAATTAGAAGGAAATTCTTTACTCTCAGGGTGATGAGGCACTGGAACAGGTTACCCAGAGAATCTGTGGATGCTCCATCCCCAGAGGTGCTCAAGACCAGGCTGGATGGAGTTTTGAGTAACCTGGTCTAGTGACCAGCAGTCTCTAGCAGTAAAAAATCCTACACAAATGTTCTAAGAAAGGTAACAGGGAAGGAAATATTAATGCTGTGAGTATTCCTGTTAGAATACTCCATACATCCAGCAGTGCTTACCTCAACTTCATCAATGTCATTTTCATCCGAGAGGTTAGGAATCTCCACGTAACCTTTGTACTTCACTCCTGTCTTTGAGGTGCCTGCAATTATAATTATATTGTTCAGCTCAACCTTTCTTACTCTGGTTGTTGTAAAAGCAAACTTGTATTGTATCAAAATACAATACTTCCCTTTATTTTTATTTCCCAGATGAGATAAGTATCTTTACCCTTAACATTACACATGAATCTGACCTTGAAACAGGAGGGGTGCACCTCACTCACCAGTCCACGCCAGCTTGATAGCCCACTCATAGAAAAAGATAAGTTTCCCTTTGCGGTTGTTAATGGAGGCCTCTCCATCCAGTTTGCTCACTTCTGTCACCTCACACGCCCCTTCCTCACCCTCAACCCTGACAGGCAGGAGGAGAGCTTTCAGCCGCTCCGTGGACCAGTTGGAGGCATCCCTCTCCGTCCTGCAGGAAAACCGAGCGGGATGAGAATCTGGGACAGGCCACGCTGCCAGCACATATTGGGATTATCCAGTGTTCCCCGATTCTTGTCTCCCTGCCCCGCTTCAATACAAACACATAGACATTTCTTCCCCAGGCCACCTCCACACATTCCCTCGGCACATATCGGCTCAGCCACCTCCTACACACGCACGGAGCCGGGGGCCACCAGGGAGGATCAGCCCTGACACCCTCAGCACCAGTCCCCAAGGAGGGGACGGGAGGCGGCCCCTCAGCGCGCGACTCCGGCCGTGCAGCCCCCTCCGCCCTGGGGCCTCCCCCGGGGAGCAGCCGCCCCGCTCACCAGTGCCAGTTGTTGACGTTGGTGGCGTCCGCCCGCTGCTCCACGATCCAGCGCGGGTCTCCCTCCCCCCACTTGGCCATCGGGACCGGGATTGCCGCCTCCGCTCCGAGCACCCGTGGAAGCTGCTAGAACCGCCGCGCCGCCTCCCGCCTTCCGCCCGGCGCGGGCCCTTCCGGCACGCCCCCGCGGAGCAACCCCGGGTTGTTGGTTCCGCCCGGCTAATTGGTTCCGCCGCGCCGTCAGCAGCTGGGGTTGGGGCTGGCGCTCCCGTCCCGTCCCGTCCCGTCCCGTCCCGTCCCGTCCCGTCCCCTCCGGCCCACAGCTCTCGGAGTCAGCCCACAGATGCCAGAACCCCGATCCCGGCTGCCGGCCCTGACACTGCACTGCCGCGCGCGCGGCCCGCTGGGATTGGTAGTCCGAAGCACGTCATGCGGCCCACGGGGCACGCCGGGACTCGTAGTGGGTGAAGATGGATCGGCCGCGCCGCGGCCAGCGGAAGAACTACAAGTCCCGGTGTGCCCCGCGCGCAGCTCCCCGCCCCGCCCCGCCCTGCCCTGCCCTGCTGTGAGGACAGCGGCGCTGCTGGCGCGGGAGGGGCGGCGAGGTGAGAGAAGGGCCGGGGGCGGCGGGGCCGGGGCCAGGACCAGGACCGGGACCAGAACCAGAGGCGGGGGTCGTGATGCTCCCGAGGCAGCCGCTCCCTCCCTGTGCTGAGGCAGTCGCGCGGTGCCGTTGCA
>VZRR01002575.1:1909843-1924067 GCA_013398015.1 Oreocharis arfaki
CCCGTCCCCTCCCGCCCCGTCCCGTCCCCCCCGGCCCACAGCTCTCGGAGTCAGCCCACAGATGCCAGAACCCCGATCCCGGCTGCCGGCCCTGACACTGCACTGCCGCGCGCGCGGCCCGCTGGGATTGGTAGTCCGAAGCACGTCATGCGGCCCACGGGGCACGCCGGGACTCGTAGTGGGTGAAGATGGATCGGCCGCGCCGCGGCCAGCGGAAGAACTACAAGTCCCGGTGTGCCCCGCGCGCAGCTCCCCGCCCCGCCCCGCCCTGCCCTNCTGAGGCAGTCGCGCGGTGCCGTTGCAGATGAGCAGGGTGCGGGCGGATGAGGAGGAGTACTGGCACAGCTCCAAGTTCCGGGCCTTCACCTTCGACGATGAGGATGACGAGCTCTCGCAGGTAGGGAGGGTCCGACCCCGGGACTGCCAGCGAGACACCCTCGCCAGGAAGGCCTCCGTGGCCGTCCCAGCCAAGGCCTGGGCCCTGCGCTTCGCGGAGGGTTGATGTTCTATAGGTGGATTGTCACCTCCTGCCCACTGCAGAGGGTACTAAGGGCTCCTGTCTCTCCCCCCACAGTAGCCAGTCCGAAATCTCGTCAGTTTGGTGCATGGTTCCTTGCCCACGCACCAAACTGCATCTCCCACTGTTGGAGCTGTTAGTGTCTGTGTAGATGTCCTTGGGTCAGTGGTGAGAGAGGGCTGCTATGTCTGCTGATCTGCTACAGGACTAAAATACCATCCTGAGAAGAAGCAATGGAAGCTGAAGAAGCTGTATTCAAAGTTCTTGGGGAGATTGTTTGATGGTAATAGGAAACAAAATGCATTCTGCAATTCTGACGGTCCTTATGCAAGCTTGCTCTTGTGTGTAGCTAAAGGAATCCAAACGGGCAGTGAACAGCCTTCGGGATATTGTCGATGATGATGATGACGACCTTGATAGGGTCAGCTGGAGCGGAGAACCTGTGGGAAGTAAGTGCAGAAGTACTGCAAATTATCCTTGAGACAGAGGGAGTTTAAAATTGCTGCTTAAGTCAAGTCACTTAGGTCAGGAGTATTATTTGCTATCTAATCCTGCGTATCTAATCTGATTCTAGTCTCCCAAGGCACATTGTGAGCTACTTGATTTACCTGAGCAGATCCACTGAAAAGAGAGTGAGCAGAAGCCCAAACTGTGTAAAAAAGAGGAATGCAGACAAGTGGAGGGAATCCACTGTGTTTTTTTCTAATATGTAGCCAAGCTCAGAGCAGGTATTTTGGAGATTATGGATTGATATTCGTCATGCTCAGATGGCCTGTGAGATTCTAGGTGACCATTTCCTTCACAACACTGCCTGAAATGGCACTATTTGAAGTTTCTGTGTTTTGACCCCACAGCACTTTAAGCAGATAATCCAAGATTTAATGTGTGTTTATAGAATGACTCTTACACTTGAAATTTGAAAGGGAGCTGTAAACATTAAGCAGATGTGTTTCTAGTGATGATGGGAGGGAGCTCATGGCCCACACACAATGCTGTGTGCTGTGCTTTTGAGTTCGTTCCCACCCAGGGTCTCTCTACCTGTCGTGGTTTTTTGTCTGTCATCCTGATCCTAAAGTATGTGTGTTGTGCAGCTGTGTAAAATCAAGGGGAAACTATGTCTTGAACAGGCAGGAGGGAGACATATGCATTGTTGTTAGCCGTATGCACACACTGAGAGCTGTTTTGTCTCTGTGGGAAGGAAAACTATCTTAGTCTTCCCGTGTTCAGGAAAGCATGCTCTTAGGCGTCTGCAGTTTAGGGTAGGCCAGAGACTCTCTGCCTTGCTTTGTACTTTCAGAACAAGGATTATGCTTTGCCACATGCAATAATATATGAATGGTGGGGGTCTCTATGTATTCTTTTTACACAAGACGTAACCAGCTGTACAACGTTGCTGAAACCAGCCACTTCAGGAGGACAACATGCTACTGCTTAACATTCAGCATTACATGAGACTGGGATTCTGCATGGAGAGATGCACTGTGTCTACTTAGTGCTGAGGGTCAGACTTAGCAAGATGTGCTAGTGCAGAACTGACCAGCACACATTTGGTAATGTTTCTGCCATGCCAGAAGATCATTCTTTACAGACTATTTCTCGGTTAAAAATGGTCTTTGCACACAGGTATCTCCTGGTCAATCAAAGAGACAGCCTCTGGCAGCACTAGTTCCCTGGATGGCCGAGACTCCAGCCCACAGAAGGGCTCTTCCTCCTATGCTGGTCTTCCCAAACAAGCTTCTTCCTATTCCCTAAGCAGCCTGTTCAAAGGTGAGGGTCGTTATACACCATGTTGACAAATGCATTTTCCCTTAAGACTGTCAAGGGGCAATTGTGTTGTCTTATGTAAGTGGTTTTATCTGAAATGTATTGCAGAACAGGGAAGCTCCAATCTTTCCTCAGGGTGGAAGTGTATTGCTCACTGGCCAGAAATTGAAGACTGTCTTGTGCAGTAGATCGCATGCTTTTGTGGAGTGGGAAGGGGCTTTGCAGATTACGGCTTCTTAAAATCCAGGTTCCACAGAACACCAAGGTAGAGCATAGCACTGTGTGGCAATCCATTTGGCTGGTGGAAAAAGGCAGGCTGCAAAGGGACTGGCTTGACCTATGTAGCCCTCATTTGATTTTCAGTTCTGTAGAGAAGGCAGATTGATTATCCTTTATTTGGTGCTCAGCTGGCTGCTGTTGGTGTTGGTTCAGCAAACACATGATAGGACCAGTGGCAGCGTAGCTGGTTACAAGGGGAGCTGTGCAGCAGGCCGTGGGCAAACATACACAGCTTGCAGGAGTTCAGCTCTGTTCTCTCACAGCCAGACAACAAAGCAGCTTTTACTTTGTCTCTCTTTCTCTGGGGTGTTTTTTTTACTCTCACCTTTGACAATAAAGTGATGAAGAAAGGCATCCAAATCACAGTGCTGATGGATGGAGCTGTCCATGTTGCCATGGCCTGTGTTGCAGTGCTATGTGCGTGAGCCTCTGCTCTGCAGGTAGATGAGAGAATTCAGGCTCTAACCTCTCCTGGCCTCAGCACCAAGAGAGAAGATAGGGGTGGAGTGTGATGTGGTTTGCAATGCCACAAACAACTTCAATGCCTTAGAATGTAAGCAGGTGAGCCCCAGCTGTGCTGGTGTAGTATGAATCACTGTAGAGTGGCTTGTTCTACGGTGGCATAGCTGCAGTAAACTGGCTTGCAGTCTAGGCTTATGTTCCCTGTGCAAGAGATGTTGCTGGTGAAGAGAAGTCTCTCATCAGTGTTTTTATTTCAGGACGAAACAAACTTCCAAGTTTTCAGTCCCTTTCAGATGGTAAGTTTTGGGTCCCTGCCTCATTTTGGGAGGGGTGCAGATTTACGCAAAACAAAGCATTTCCAAAAAAAGGGGAAGTGGCATCTGCCTTAAAATGCGAAAAGGGAAACTGAATCATGTGCTGTCTAAAAATTCAATCGTGGATGGTTCTTTCCTCAAAGAAAATAAAGAATTGGCATGGTTATCTGCGGTCATTACTTATGTACAACTGACAGCTGTTTGTTTTAGAGCAATGCTGTATTGCCATTTGGTGCTTACGTTTGGGTCTTCTGCCATGAAAACCAAAAACGGGATGGGTTTGGAAGTGGGTGGGAATCAGGATTTTTATGTGCTACTCAGCTGTGCCTTTCCCTCTCAGCCCTGACTGACACAGGAGTTAAAAACTACGCCCCAGAGCTGCGCAGACCAAAAGCTGAGTACAAGGTGAGCAGCCTGTGCTTGTTGTATGCCGAGATTAGTGAACTTCCTACTCTACTGGTTTCATGGGAAGTGAATAATTGTTGTTTCAGACAGAAGAGGGCAATGGAGGGAATAGGGCAGGGAGCTGCAAAATGCAGCCTTGCAGTAATTTAGGCATTCTCTGCTTTTGCTCAGAAGTAGGGAGCTTTGCTGGGGGTCTTGGTTGCTCCTTTTAATGAATAGCCCAGCAGTCTTTGTGAAAAGGATTTTTAAGTAGCGCTTTGTCTGTAAGCTGCTTTCATGCTGGATCAGATAAATTGGCATCACATGTGGTTTTTACATTTCTTTTAATATGAAAGTTTTGAAATTTCTTGTTCATGAATCACTGGGACAACACGGGGGGAGTTGTGCAGAGGCAGTGTTCCAATTGGCAGGAATGTTTGTCTACCAGATATGCAGTGATAGGTGTTGGAGAATCTAGGGGATTTTGGGACTGGGTGGATTCCTCTTACTAGGTATGAGGTTGTAGTTCCACATCCCTAGGTCCAGCCAGTAACAGGACTGAGCACATATTCCCTACAGATACAGACATGCACAATACTAACACAGCTGCCTGCATGGATTAACACTGATGGAAACCAATGCATTTATGAATATACACATACAGAAAACACTCAAGCTTCATCCTGAGCTTTCTTTCTCTCTGACCAGTTCCAGTAGTGGAACATACACACACTCTATGGGTCCCTCCAGTAGCTGGTCTTAGAATTCTGGTTTGTTTTGTAGCTGAATCCCAGACCCCAGTCTCCTCCAGCAGCTGGCACTTGCATCCTTGAGCTGCTAGGGTTCATAGTCCACTTGTCTTTGGCCATCTGATCCTCCCCAGGTTGGTGTATTTATGTCAATTAGCCATTAATGACATAACCTAACAGACAGCACTTCCTCAAAGCACAGCAGGAGGAACAAGTGTTCCCTGTTGTGTTGTGTTCTGTTCTGGGCCTGCAGAAGCAGTGGAACAGGAAGGAGAAGGATTATACAGCCCCTTAAATGCAGACAGGGGTGGTGTAAGTGGGGTGGAACAAAGAAGGGAAAGTTTGTTGCAGCTTTTGATAAGTGTCCTGACAGTGACAGGCCAAGAAGCTGCCTCTGGCCAGAGATGCTGGAGGGAACCCTGGTGCTCATGATATTTGATACTCAACTATTCACTGATTTGGCAGGCTCATGTGCAGAGGTTCTCTAAAAGACCTTTTATCCTTAGATTTGGGCTTTCAATAAGTCTTCAATGGATTTTAAAAATCAGTCACCTCAGAGCTGGTTCTTGTTGCTTGCTTTCTCTGGGCCTTTTGAGGCAGAAACCTGAATTGCAACCGCTGGCTCGAGTTCCTCACAGAGACCGAGATGACTTTATGGTGTCTGAGTTCAGGAGTGGCTCAGAACACCATCACTTTTTATCCAGTGTTTCAGATCATAGTGTCTGCAGGCTGCAGGGCGAAAATTCTGGTTGTTGCAGCAGTGGTAGTGTATTACCTTAAGATGGTCTTCCTACACGCCTCAATGCCCTTGTCACATTGTCCTTGTCTTGTGCGACTCCCCAGGTGCTTGCCTGAGGCTGTTGTCCCTGTACTCTCCATGCTGCTGTGGAAGGCTTACCAGCAGAAGTCTGTCTGAATTGTAACAAGAAACTGACTCCTTGCCCCTCAGTTTTGGGTTAGTCTGTTTTGCATGTATTTTGTTTGTCCTGAAAGTAACAAAATACATAGTTTGCGATGAGGACAACCTCATGCAATGCACTTCTTATAAAGGAAATTATGACAGACCTTACTGAGGCAATAGAAAGGCTGTGTTAACATATGAGCCTTTAGCTTCCCTCCACACCAGCATAGGCAGAGTCTGAGGGCTCAGCAATTGCACCTGACCAATGTATGTACACATCCTACTGAAACCTTCCCTGGAGCAGCTGGGTAAGTGTGAGTAGCTACATGTGGGCCATCACTGAGGGAGCAGAAATAGAAAGCAGCTTGGAGACTACTGACATGATCTGAGGCTTAAGAGTGCTTTATTTTTCTTGTGTCAGGATTACAGCAGTGACTGGAGCCCCAAAGACACAGTCAGGCGAATGCAGAGGGGCAAGGTAAGGACTTTGCTCTCGCACCTGCTTGTAAGAGACGGAGCATGGGTGGTCCTAAACTGCTTTACACTTTCCTGTGCTCCTGGCTGTTCTGGGAGCAAGGAGGGGATCTGTGTTGCTTGCAACACCTAGCAGGGATGGTGGTCTGCCTGTCTGTTACTTTGCCAGGTGGCAGTGCTGGGATCACACTAGCTCAGGAGCAGCAGGAGAACTTCAGGGTTTTGTTGCTTTGTTTACTTGAGTTGTCCCCTCAGCAAGGCTCTGACAGTAGGTATCTGTACTGCTGTGTCTCTTTCTACCCTTTCTGCTCCCTGGGACTGGGTTTATTTTAAAAATCTGAGGGGGTGGGGCTTTATCGCCATTCTCAGTTGGTGGTAAATGGAGGGAGGAAGACTGAAATGGTCTTGGTTTCACTGGAGCTGTAATCTTAGTCTCAGCTGCCTCAGTGTGCAGTGAACACCTAGGGAAATTGTGGTTTTACTCTGCATGTGTCTCCTCAAAGGCTGAGGTGAACTAAAGGTTGAGAGAGGCCACAGATGTAGGGTAAGAAGAAGGGAGAGAGTTATGACTCTTCTGGTCCCCTTTGTGGAAAGGGGCCTGCAGAGTTCCCTCCTCCTGTCAGGGCTAGTGGTTTGTGGTATACAGGAAAGTTTTGTCTTACTACAAGGGTGTTTGTGCTGAATGCACATTGTCTGCTGTCCTAGACTGGGCAGTAATGAGGGTTGACTGCAACCCCTGTGGACAGGTTTCCAGGGATTATGCAGCATGTGGTTTCAGCTAAATGAGAACTTCTCCACTCGTTGGGAGGGCGGTTATTTGTGTTTCTGGAGGGCTTATGGGAGAGGAATAGATAGTACCTTGGGGGTTGGTTCAGCCTGAGGACTGTCTCATGTCCCACATGCCTACTTCTTCCTCTTCTGTCTCTAGGTCTGCTCTCTAGAGAGATTTCGCTCCCTACAGGACAAACTGGTGCTCTTGGATGAAGCTGTGGCAGGGCATGATGGGAATGTCATTACAGCTGTGAGTCTTGCTGGGGCCATACAGGGCTGGGACTTAGAGAGAGTGCTTGTGAGAATGCAGTCAGCTGGCCACCCAGTCTTGCAAGACTAGGGGGTGTTCTTTAGTTCAAACCAGTTACTAAAAAGCCTCAAATCTTAAGACTTGGAAATTCCATATTCCTGCTGTCTTTCCTGCCACTCTGCAGAATTAATGTTAATTGATGTTTGTAACAAGGAATCTGATCCATCAGCCTTACAGATTTTTGCAACTACTTCTTGAAGGTCAAGGTTTAATCTGCTCATTGCAGCACATAAGATTTGGGACCTGGGATTTGGGATCTGGGGCCTCACCAGTTTTTCTGGCTTTTAAAGTATCAGACAGGAAATGGGGTTGTGTCGGCGCTTCTTTCATCCAGGTCTTTCAATTCCTTGGATTTTGCATGGAAAGATTTTCCTGTGTAAATTTTGGTCTCACTCATCTAAACTCCAGAGTAGGAGCTTAGGCAAGCGTTTAGGTGGCTGTGGCCCAGGATCACTGCTTGTCGTGGTTGTAGTGGGTACTAGAATTAAGTTCAGTGCTCTAAGAGCTGTGTTTTCAGAGCCCTTTGCAAAAGCTTCTCTAGGCCTTGACCAGTTTGCTGTTTGTTTGTCTATCTGTCTTTATTCTGAGCTGTCTCTCTGTGCTCACAGGTCTTGATATTCCTGAAACGGACGCTAAGGAGAGGTGAGCATGACTGGGGCCGGAGTTTCTATAGTGTGTGTCATTTAAGGACAGAGGGGGTAATTCTTTCACTGGGTGCAAGTTAGAAAGAGAGCAGTTAGGGTATTGTTGTTTTACTAAGCATGAAATATTTTTGTAGCGAGTGTGATGTGGGAGGCAGGGGGGGTGGTGATGCCCACCAAGGCTCCAGAGAGGAGTGGTAGGTGGTGGTGACGGGATGAATGAAAATGAATCTGTAGAGGTAGCACATGGCTGTGAATTCAGCTGTCAGCCCAGTGACTGGGCTCTTCGGTGCTCCAGCCTCCAAGACTGTGATTTGAGATGGGATAAGGTTGTTGAATCCTGCCAATGACTTTCAACTCCATGCACTGTGCTAAGTCCCCTCTGCTTGGTAGTGCTATCTTACTTTACCCACCTGTACTTAAACTCTCTCCCCTGTAGAGATCTTGTTTCGGGAGCTGGAAGTGCGGCAGGTGGCCTTGTGCCATCTGATCCATTTCCTCAGAGAAACGGCGGAGCAGAAGTTCCTTCTGGATCTGCTCAGGTGAGGCTGTTGATCTATCTTGTGGAAGGATTGAGCACACTGCTAGGAGCCTGCCTCCAAGTTAATGCTTGCTAATTCCCTTTTGCAGGTTCTTAGACAGGACTGAGGAAGTTGCTGTGAGTATTCCCAGGAACATAAGCTCCCTTAGTGCAGGGGGAGGCTAGCTGCAGAGCCTCTGGTAGTCAGGCAAAAGCTTTTCATCCCCATTTCACCCTCTGGGATACTGTATCTCTTAAATCCATGAGAACAGACTGCTTCTTTCCCCTCTCCCTCCAGCTGTCTCAGTACCGGGAGCATTTGAACATCCAGGATGTAGAAAAAAGGAGGGAATTTCTGAAAGGTTGCATTGGGTAAGAAAAAATGCAAAAGCGTGGGAGGGATGTGGATTCTTCACAAAAGTTGGTAGTGAAGAAAATTAGGCCTCTGTCCCAGTGCCATGGCATATGTGGTTTGAGAGCTGATGTTGGTTTTCCCTTAGTGGGAGTGGGGTGTTGTGGACACAATATAGACCAGAGAGGAAGCATTTGTGGTGATCACTAGTCCAGCAGCTTTTGCTGCTTATCTGGGGGAAAGATGCTGCAAAGGACTTTCTGATCATTGACTCTTCAGATTGTAATGGGTGAAAGTTTGGGTGCCTGAGCACTTGAGGAAGTTGGTAACATCCACTTCAGGTTGTTCTGTGAGAGGTGCCACATAACATTTCTTTCTCTGGAGCCTGTCTAGGAGAGAGCCAGTTGGAGAGGGCAGCTGGTCAGGAACTTGAGTACCCACTAGCCATTCAAGCTGGGGAGAATGGGAGCTTGTTTCATAGAGAAAAATAATCCTTCTAAGTGCACTTAGAAGTAAATGAAGGATTCTGTACTTAAGAGTTGGTCACAGTGTCTCTTTCCTTCATGTCTGGCCAGGCTGCCATTTTCAGCTGAGGATACCTCCCACATCCAAGACCACTATACCCTGTTGGAGCGACAGATCATCATTGAGGTATGAAATCTTCTCTGCTGGTCAGGAGATGGCTGGGACTACCTGTGAGATCTCTTGCTGTCCCTAACTTACACCACTTTGGATCTAACCAGCCTGCCCTGGCTAGTGTAGTTGTAATTGCTTTTCAGGCTGCTGTGCCAGGCACTTGTGAAATACCAGATCTGAGACTTGACAGCATGTTAGGGCTGTGCTTGCACATTGCTATCACAACACTCTCTAGGTCTCTATCCCACAGCTACACAGGGAGTTGTCCTGGCTCATGTTCACCCTGTCTGTCTTTCTGATTCCACAGGCTAATGATCGGCACTTGGAGATGGCTGGGCAGTCAGAGCTATTTCGGAAATACCCTCGCAAGGCTTCAATTCTCAACATGCCACTAGTGACCACCCTCTTCTATTCCTGTTTCTACCACTACACAGAGGCTGAGGTGAAGATGATGTGGCAGAAGACAAGGGTTGCATCTCATCCTTGTAGCCCTCAAGATGTGGGGTAGTGAAGCTGTGGCATGTTAAGGAAAGAGAGGTCATATTTCATCCCTCAGAGGGACTGTCCCCTGGGACCAGTTTGCAGTTTTCCTTTGTGCTCCAAGACATTCAATCCGGCACGGTTTGTCAGGGGGTCACTTCCTAGAAACCACTGTAAATCTCGTGAGGCTGAGATGCATGGTACTTGTCTTGGAAGTGCTGGAGGTGCACCAGCTGAAGATGTAGGGAAACCAAACCCTGTGACTAATGGGGTGGGATAGTTGCTCTCTTCTGCCAACTGTTTCCTCCTGTGGCACTGACATGAGCAAAAAGGAGTAAAATCTTGAGAAGACTGACCCTGTGCAAGGCAGATGCCTTACAGCAGGTGTCTGAACCCTTCCTGTGGCCTGCCCTGCTGAGTTTACACTGACTTGTCTGCTTTCTCTAGGGAATGTTCAGCAGCCCCGCCAACCTGAAGAAAACATTTAAGGTGTGTGAGTCTCCCCTGTTGTGGCAGCGCTAGCTGAAAACATGCACAGACAAACTGTATGTAATGAAGGGACTCAGTAGGAGGAATTTGAGGGGCTCAGCACTGAGCTAGTGAGAGAGCCATGGCATCCTTTTTGAGCAGGGCCCTTCTGGAGTCTTAGGCAAGTGGGAGCCATGTGGAGACTTTCAATGGGTGTACCGTGTCTCCAGCAGCACTTGAAAATCCCCACTTCCTGTTCTCTGCAGTGCTGTCCGTGGCATCATCTTGGCTGGTTGCCTGGCTGTTGGTGTGGGTCCTGACAGGGCTGGGGCAGATGCCGTTCATGTCCAGCCCTGGACACAGGCCTTCTGAGCTGTGCTACTGCTCTGACTGCAGCTTTCTGCCTTGCAGATTCCTGATAAGCAGTATGTGCTGACTGCCCTGGCTGCCCGTGCTAAGCTGCGAGCCTGGGGTGATGTGGATGCCCTCCTGACCACCAAGGTGAGCTGCAGAAAGCCTTGCTGGGGACACAGTTCCAAGTACTGGCATCTGCTACCGATAGCTGGCTTGTTCTGGAGCTCCTGGACAGACTGGTTTTATTTCACCTCTGCTGCAGGGTGTTGCAATACTTTCCTCCTCTCCCTGCCCAAGACCTGTGCTGGGCCTGGCTTGGCTGCGGCAGTAAGGTCAGAGAAGGGGGCTGCCCCTGAGCTCTCCTACCAAAGGGATTGCAGCCAGCCTGTGTGCAGCATGAAGGGCTCTGCCATGGGGTGCATCTGGTGGCTGTGGAGTACATTGCTGGCACTGGGAGAAAAAAACCACATTTTCTTGTGGCTGGAAGGATTGCCCTTTTGGGTTAACATAGGTTTGGTTCTCATTTCAGAACTGGCTGGGTTACACCAAGAAGAAGGCACCTATTGGTTTCCACCGGGTGGTGGAGATCTTGCAGAGGAACAATGCTCCTGTGCAGGTGAGCCAGGAACCCCTGCTTATGTCCTGCTCTTTGTTGGGATTTGGTGTGTGAATGACTCTTCAGGTGAGCTGCTTCCTAGCTGGAAGTGGGAGAAGCTTGCCGATCTTCTGGCTCTGCCAGGTGGGCACAGCACTCAGCTGAGTGACCCATGCATCAACAGGAGGTGTGGGTGGTACTGAGGGCTGGGTCCTAGCTCTGACTGCAAGAGGGACAGCTGGCCTAGTTTGCTGGGAACTCTCTTCCCATGTGCATTGCCACCTTTCTTTGCTACATTAAATTTTCTCTTGCTTAATCTGGCTGGCAGTGTTAACCTGATTCATAGGAACAAGGTAGCCTAAGACTCTGTTGATAGGAGGAAAAGTGCTAGCAAAACCTCAACTCTGGACATGAGGAATACAGACTTCAAGCTGCTCAGGGAATTGGTAAGGTCCCCTGGGAAGATGTTTTTGCAGGCAGTGGGGTCCATCAGTCACTTTTTAAACATCACTTTCTAAGGGTACAGGACAAGGCAATTCCCAAATGTTGGAAGTCAGGCAGGCAAAGCAGGAGGCCAGCTTGACTGAACAGTAATCTTCTCTTGCAAATAAGGCAAAAAAGGAAGTTATAGAAGCAAGGTGAAATGACATGGGAAGAATAGAGATGCTGCTTGCCACTGTAGGGAGAAAATTTCATGCAGCCAAAGCTCTACTGGAGTTGAAGCTGGCCAGAACTGTGAAGGACAATAAACAGAGTTCTTACAAACATTTTAATAGCAATAGGCAGTGTAGAACTAACATTGACCCATTACAGGATGAGGATGGTCACTTCACAAACAGATGGTGGACCAAGCGGGTCTCAGTGCCCTGAGCTGGAGGACCATGACTGTGTGAGAATGATCACCTCCTAGTCAATCCTGAGTTTGTCCAGGATCTGCTGCTCCAGTTGAATCCTTACAAATCTATGGGATATGGTGGGATTCATCAAAGAATCCTCAAAGAGCCAGCTGATGTCATCACAAAACCTCTCTCAATGATCTTTTGAGCAGTCTTGGGAATCTGGAGAGATCCCAAATGACTGGAGGCTGGTTAATGTTGTCACAGTTTTCAGGAAGGCAAGAAGGAGGACCCTGGAAACTGTAGGCCTGCTAGTCTCATTTCAGTGCATGGTGAAGTTATGGAGAAGATTATTCTGGGAGGTATTGAAAAACCTGGAGCACAACACAGTCACTGGTCACAGCCAGCATGGCTTCATGAGAGGAAAGGTCTGCTTGTCAAATCTGATTTCCTTTTATGACAAGGTGTCTTGGGGTGACAAGGAGGACAATGAAGATGGTGAAGGGCCTTGAGGGGAAACCATATGAGGAGTGGCTGAAGTCACTTAGTCTGTTCAGCCTGGAGAAGAAGAGCCTGAGGGGAAACCTCATTGCAGTCTACAACATCCTTGTGAGGGGAAGAGGAGGGGTGAGCAGTGCCAGGACCCAAGGGAGTGGCCTGAAATTGTGTCGGGGAAGGTTTAGGTTTGATATTGGGAAGAGGTTCTTCACCCAGAGGGTGGTTTGACGCTGGAAAAGGCTCCCCAGGGAACTGGTTACAGCACAAAGCCTGACAGAATTCAAGAAACATTTGGACAATGCTGTCAGACACATGGTGTGACCCTTGGGGATGGTGCTGTGCAGGAACAGGAGTTGGGCTCGATGATCCTTGTGGACCCCTTCCAACTCAGCTTATTCTGTGATACTGAGCTTTGTAGGCAAAGCCTCTGGGATCCTGAGCAGTCTTGTCAAAGTCACTTCTTCCTTAAGGAAGGAGCCAAGTCTGTGTGACCAGCAGCTTTAAAATGTTTTGGTTCTGGGGTGAGGTAATGAGGCAGGAGAAACCTGTGGAAGAGAGCTGAGACATTCTTCTGTCTCTCACAGGTGCTGCAGGAATATGTGCGCCTGGTGGAGGATGTGGAGACCCGGCTGAACCTCGCTACCAAATACAAGTGCCATGATGTTGTCATAGAGGTAGATTCCTGCTGTGTAAAGAGAAGGGACATGGGCCTGCTTTTTCTCTTTAGCTTTTCTGTTCTCTGCCATGTGCCACTTCTGTCATGTGCCTGGTGATGTTTGTTTATCCCTGTGGCCTGGGAAAAGTGAGAAGGTTCCCAGTAGAAGTCCATGGGCCAGGAGAGTGGCTCCTAGCATTTGTGCTGTGAAATTGTTCTGTGTTGGGAACTGGATGGGGGATTGTAGAGTAACCCTGCTCATCTGCAGGGCACCATCTAACGGTGGAAGTGTCCCTTTCTCTCAGCTGGGTGTTGGTTTTGCTCTTTATCTAGACCTACAGGGATCTAAAGGATCGTATCCAGCTGACAGCATATAAATGCAAGGTGGAGCGGGGCTCTGCGGAAGAAGAGAAGATAAACAGCATTCTCAACAACATGGTAAGAAATGATCACTTTTTCTTCCAGACACACATCAGAAACAGATATAGATTAGGTGTAAGGGCATGGCTATCCTATATACTTTCTATCCTCGCTGGGAAGGTAATCTTTTGTTTGGGGTTGCATTCAGAGTAGGAATGAATGGTTATACTCATAGAAATGGCATGCTCTGGCTATAGCTGTCCTTGTCAGGGATTGGGAGTCACTAAGTTGGCCCCTAAGGCTCTATGTTCCGCATGGCTGTTAGTCATGTTTTGTTCTCTCTTTTAGCAAATCCGGTGGAAGAACTGAGCACCTGTGAAACAGCCTGTTTGGCCATAGCCTTGTCACTGAAAGAGGGAACTGCAAAACCCAGTCCAGTGCCAACAGAGCAGCTCTGTTCCTACTCATTGCATGATCAACGTTCGTTGGTGACGGTGCCTGTGGCTTGTGGGAGCGTGGCATTCAGGCTGGTTGAAGACAGCTACTAAAATGTAGCTGGCGAAACCACGGTACTGATCCATCAGGGCTGATTCTTTTTGGAATCTGATTGTCTTTGACATGGCTGTAAGCCAGGCATCACTTGTGCGTATGGAGGAAAGTTGCTGGGCACAGCAAGATTAATGTTTGCTCTGGGTGGTGCCTAAGCTTATTCTTGCAAGAGGAACGTGTCAGTCACACTCATGAGTCTCTCCCCTAGACAGTGCAGACCAGTCCCTGTAACAGTCAAGCTGGTTTAAGCATCACTAATCATGGCTGTGGCTGGAGTAAAACCTACCTGGACCGTGTTCTCCCCGTGTGAAAGTGTCGGGAGAAAGGACCAGCTGCACCTTAATTTTTTTTTTTT
>VZRR01002575.1:1924132-2046288 GCA_013398015.1 Oreocharis arfaki
TTTTTTGTTTGTTCTGGCTCACCCTAGGAAAAGAGGTGCGTGGACTCCTGCAGAGAGCCAGGACAGCAAGCTCTGCCAGTATCCGTCTGCCAGCACTCTGCAGCATTTGGAAGATCCCTTTATCAGAGAAAGACCTAGTGTGGAGGTGGTCAAAGTCCTGATGAGTTGGATGGAGTGCAAGCAGGGATCTCTCTCAGTTGACACAAACCTGCTGGCCCCAATAGCTCTTTTCTCAGAAAGTGTTATGCCAGGAGGGATTGAAATGCACTTTCTCAGAAACACAACTCCTCAGGCAACTGCTGGCTTCATCCTTTCAGACCTCACTTCAACTCTGTAAATAAAGCTATCTCTTTCTCCTTGGGCTGTTTGTTTCCTTCCCCCACTAAGCACATTGTCACTCTTGAGTGCTAATCCTGCGCAATTTATCACCTCCCACAAAATGAGTTGCAGGGTGTTTTTTAATGTTCTAAGAAGCACAGTGCATGTCACCATGGAGTGACATTGCATGTAGCAGTACGTAATTTCACACCTTCAATGCCATCAGCACAGATTAATTAATTTTAATGTAGGAGAGTTTGCTGCCACAGGGGGTCACACAAACATGACGGGAGATTTGGATTCCACTCTCCTTATTGCACTGTGAACTCTTCTTTTTTTTTTTTTCTGTTGGTGTTTGTTTTTTTTTCTTACAGAATCATTTGGGTTGGAAGGGACCTCTTGATCTAGTCCACTTTTGCTTTAGCAGGGTCACCTGGAATAGGCAGACCAGGACTGTGGCTGTTTAGGTTTTCAGTATCTTCACACCTGGAGTTGACTCAGCTTCTCTAGGAAACCTGTTCCTGAATTTGGCAACACTCAGTACAAAGGTGGTTTTGTGTCTTCAGATGGACCATCACATTTCAATTTGTGCCCAGTGTCCCTTGTCATGTCAGGGAAGAGAGGAAACAGGGATTATTAAATAGCTTTTTATAGATCTTGAAAACTAGCCAGATCCCAAGGCTCAGCTGTTTCAGCTAAAGCCTTTAAATCAGCCTGCAAGGACTGGCGAGGGAGATGAGATGTCTGCGTGTTTATTTGTTTGTGTCACTCTGCTGCTGCCCTTTGCCAAGTAAGAACAGTGATGGGCAGCCACCAAGCTCCCTCTGTGCTGCTTTGGGCAGGCAGACAGTGCTACTAGTGTGGTAGCAGTGGTTTGTGTTTCACCTGCATGTGGCGGAGCACAGGTAATTGTGTTCCAGTGCCCAGAGGTGCTGGTTGGTCACCTCTGCTGACTTTCTAGGCTTTTGAGTCCCTTTCTCATTGCTTAGTGCAGTAGCCCTGCAGAAGCAGAGCTTTATATGCTTTTATAACAATGCTCAGCTGCTGGCCTAGGAGGACATTGTGTTCCTGTTCTGCCTCCTGTCTCACATACTGGCTCTCTGCTGTCATTTGTCCTGTCACTGTGTACACCCTTAACACCTTCATTCCCTCCCCTCAAGAAAAATGGACCATGTCATTTCAGAGCCTGGAACTGTCACCAAACTTGGGAAGAAATTAAACTCTCTGACACTATCTTTGAGATGTCAGTGAGTTGCATTACTTTTTTCTGGCCAGGATATGCACTGAAAATCATTACAGTTACACATGTCCCGTACAAGACTTTTCACATATTTTTACATTTATAGAAAACAATCTCTAAGCAAACAAGCTTTATGTCATGAGTGTCCCCATGTCAATTTTTTTATGCTGGCAGACTCAAATTAACACACAAGTCATTCTTCTGAACACACACACACACAAATTATTTACATACTGCATTGATGCCTCCCTTAGAGTTAAAAGAACTCAAAGCATCTGAGCAAATTCCACCATAAAAGCTGCTAACTTACTAACTTACATGTGGCCTAAAAAAACTTCACAGTGCACCTTTCACTGTACAGTTTCACTATAGGATTTACTTCAAGACTCAAACCTGCAGTTTCTGGGTTTCACCACTGGATGAGACTCGAACCCCGTGTTTCTACGAAAGGGGACCTGAAACATCTGAACAACCACCCTGTAATTACTGCGTTGCTGAGTGTGCTTGAAGCACCCATGATGCTCACCGTGCCATCATGGCCAAATGGGTTATATGACTTTATATGCAGCCTGTAAAGGACTTTTGTTTACTCAGTAGAATGAGCTACATAAAATACAAGCTGTATTAGACTTGTTACTGTTAATTTTAGCATCCCTCACCTAAAATAGTCCTAGATTGGAGGTTTCAAACCAAACAGGTCTGGTTGTCGGTGTGATTCCTCACAGCAGTGTGGGATGAGAATATTCTCCTCACATCTGTGTGCACACCAGTAATTGATATTTGATTTTGTTCATCCTGCAAGGAAAATAAAATTCCATGAATAGCTGGTGGTCGTTTTTTATGCAGGCCTGAACAGCATCATGTGGCAGAATTTGACTCACCAGAAGGCACTGAAACTACGCAATGACCTCAGCTTTCCTGAATGCTGCCTCATCTGTGCAGAGCAAAAACCTTCCTCCCCAGGTTTGTGTGCAAGTGTTTTGTCAGCAATGATTTTGCATCTTTGATTACTCAAGAGGAGAAAGTAGAGGGTTGAATGCTGAGGTACTACTTGTCTCTTTGCTCTGCAACTTGCCTCCTCTCACATAAAACGTGGACTGCCTTGTTGGGTTGGAAGGTGCTTAAGTCTGTGTTGTCCTTAGGGGGACATCTCTGCCAGGGGAATTGCCTTAGCTGATGTATTAGCAATAGACGACCTGGACTGAGTAATTTTGTCCCTAGGTCCTGTTTGGCTGCTTATCAGGCTTGTCTGAAGCCACTGATGAATACTAGGGCATAGCATGCAAATAAAAAAAAATCCTATGGGAATATCTATAGAGAGGACAGTTCTTGGGGGTGAAGATCTTATGACAGTTCATGAACTCGACTATTGAGGATGTTAAGTCAGGGCAACACTGCTTGAGGGAAAAGATTCCTGCTTTTGCAGAACTGTTCTAGAGCCATTAGTCTCAGTTATACTTCCCTTGGCAGAGTGATGCCTGAAACATTTTATATTCAAGTCTCTGAGTCTGATTGTTTCTCAAAGGCCCAAGAAAGAGTCAGACACTGAAGAAAACCACTATTTGTTACATTATTAGCAAGCTACTTTAGACTGTTGTTGCCCATAAATGTTTCCACTTGTTTTCCCTTCCCAGAACCTTCCACAGGTTTGACCTGACAGCTGTGCCACTGAGAAAGTCTTTCTTTAGCCAGCTATTAGAAAAGAGCGAGCATGTCTGGTGCCATCTGATACCTGGTGCTCTACTGTACCAGGCACCCTCTGGAGACTGGCCTACAAAGCAATGTGGGCTGGTCAGCACCAAGACATCTCTCACTTCAGCTGTAGTGGAACCTAGTGTGATACTGGATGACAAGTCTTCATTCTCCACAGCTGCTTCCAACAGTTTCTCAGAAATTCCAGAGGAAACTGCTGAGTATGATTCTCATAAATCATAATGAAGCCCATGAGGAATGCTTTCCTGAGATCTCATCCCTCATGGGATGCATCTAAGCGGTACAAGAACCAGCAGTTAACTGACAGACTCTTTAAACTATTCCAGCCAATAACCCTATGTACACATTTTCTTCTACAAGTTTCACTCTCTACACTGCTCAGCAGACTTGCTTATCCCTGGTTGCCTGAGTTTTTCTATTTTTTTTTTCTGAATTTCCTTATTACATAGTCTGCTTGGCCTATGAACCGCTTCAGTTTTAGTGTTTCTATTGCAACTTCAATACAAAACTGAACTACAAAACCAAATTACAGTTATTTTGTAATGGCTACAGCTTCAGTGTAACAAACTAAACAGGATCAGGTCCAGTCTTTTTTTGTTGTATTTTTTTATTCCCCATGGGGGATCTCGAGAAAGCCATTGAATCCTGACAACATACAAATGATTTAGTCAGGTGCGCTCTTTCTGTTGAGCCAGGCTTTCCTCAGCACTTACTTCCTTGCTGGTGATAATGCATCCCACTCTCACCACCACAGACTATATGATATGTCCTGCAAGGGAAAAGGAGGTAACTGGATATTCTGTCCAAATCCACCTGGGACAAAGCAATTTTTATTCCCTGAATTCTCTAGTTCAGTATTCTTTTATATTTTCTGCCACCATCTATTGTGTTTCAGTACTGTTTACCATGATAAAACACTGCCTGCCTGGTTTTGCCTCACAGGAAATCATTTGTGTGGTGACACCAAGGATTAGTTATGCATGTTGCACCTAGACCCCTTGCTTAATTATGATTGCTGACAGCAGCTGTTGCAACACCTGTACACCAGTTACTGTATACGCCACTTATCTTACATTTGGGCTTCAGAGCAAGCCCTGTCTGCAGACACTGAAGCCCGAGAAAAATCTATTCACTTGAGCATCTGGGAAGTTCTTATCAATTGTTTGTGCTTAAAATATGTCTATGATTGTTTTTTGGTCTTTTTAAATCAACTGTGAAGGAGAAGTGAAAGACAATGCTACAGTCTGTTCTACAACCTCCACTTCACTTGGTTCCTGTAAGCAAATGAAGGATTGCAGAAAAGAGACAGTGTGGGAATGGGTTTGGTGTAATCAAATGTCTAAGAGCTGCAGTGGCAGTGCAGTGCACCATTTTTTGTAATTGTAAAAAGGTGGAACTGTACCTCCTTGAACAATCTGCAAGGTAATGAGGGTACAGTCTGCTGTGGCTGCTGGGCTTCTTACAAAGGCAAAAGTGGAGCATGAGTCTCTAATTCTGCCTCTGTGTGTCCTGTGATGCAGGGAGAGCATCCACTTCCACCATGGTCTGGGATCCTTGCAAAGAAGGACCTGTAGTATAGGGCTCCAGTCCAGCTTTTTGGATAAACTGTGAGAAAGTGAGGGCATCTGCTTGCTTTCCTGTCGGTGCCTTTCTTTCTAGGAAGAGACCCATATTGTCTCTGTACGGGAGGGTGATGGATCTGCTGAAGAGAGGCTCCTCAATCCCCAGCAACTCTCGCACATGTCGTGAAATTTCCTGAAATACAAGACAAAACACCAGAAATTCTCATTTCTCAAACCAAGACAACAGGGCAACAGCTAAAACCAGCCATTCCATGTCAGAGCAGCAGGAAAAAGAAGTGATATTCTGAATTTTGGTACAGTTTCATGCTTGAAGTTGCAACACATGGGGCATCTGAACCCATAAGCCCCATGTGACACTGTAAAAGCAGTGCAGATCACTTTCCAGATTTACTATCAGGGATGGCATCGCATCTGGTCTCTTAGTGGTATAAATATAGCTTTCCTCCTTGCACTTCAAGGACAAACAAGTTATGGGTGAATGAACTGCAGTCCCTTCTGCTTAATGCAAAATCACTGCTGTTTGTTAAATTATAATGTGAATGACAATCTACACAAAGGTGTAAAAAATAATTAGCAAAAAGTCTTATTGTTCATTTAGAAAATTATGACTGCATGGTTGTCTGAGCCAGCTGGACCTGGAACTGTAAGTGAGCAGTGCCTTGTCATTGTTTTTGAAGCAACTTCTGAGAATATAACCATCTAATTTGACTGAAGCTTCAAAATACAATTTGCAAGGTTTTACTGATCTTTCACAGTATTTGCTCAAAACCTTCCCTCAACTTTAGCTTGACTTTGAAGAGTAGTACCCTACTTTTTGTTATAGCAAAAGAACACCAGATTTGTATCTTGAGTGGTTTTGATATTTAAAATAGCAGTACAGTGGGATTAAAACGAGCAGTAACGTCCCTTGTCCATGCTGCATAGCTTCCACATAATTAGCTGTGTAGTTCTCTACCAAACTGCCATTTCCCCTAAAGTGCAAACAGTTTCCGTCTCACTGAGCTGATGCTATCACTCTTATTTCTATAGTAACTGTATCAGGTATCGACTGCTCACAGCCTTTCGTTTGTATTTCTTGTTGGGAAATTGCGGCTTTAACTTTTCACCTGCTCTAGTACACACTTCCTGAAAGACCCAAAGGGCCACATCCCGCAGAGTTCTGCATGCTTGGATTCTATCAGATTAAAGCTCTTTAAAATACAAATAACTAGCAGGATAGGGCATGACCTTTGAGAACATCTAGGTTCCACTGAAGTCTGTAAGATGTTCCCAATTTACTTGCAAGCTTTGGAAAACATTACTGAGACAGTCTCATTTCCAAGCTTGCGGCAGTGTCCTGGCTGCCTATCGCTTATCTAAAGGAATTTCAGTTCCCACAAGAGGAAGAATGGGTTACAGTTGATGTCTCTAACCCATGCCCTAGTATTACTCAGCAGTTGAACTAACACCATACATAATCCCTATATCCCAGTGTGAGGGTGAGGCTTACAAAGCCTATAAAATTCTTGCCACTTTTGGAAAGCACAAATGACTAGAGAGTTTCTATCTGCTTGTAGCAGAAATATTCATGAAGGGTTGCTGTCTGAAAAACTTAGTGTAAATTGATGCCTTTCTCTCAAAACAATAGGCAAAGTCATGGCACTAGTTAATGTTTTTGGTATATTTAGTTTCAAACAAACAGTTAAGATTGTGCAACCAACTATGGTGAAATTGCATTTTGGTACTGTAGAATAAAACAAACAGTGTTAATACTCTAGTCGCTGGAGCATAAAGCTTCTTCTCTCTTCCTGGCTTGAACTTCTACCTGTGTCTTCTGGTGAAAGCAACTTCAAATTGTGATGCAAAACAGATGATTTGGCTCTGTAAAAGCAGCACTGAGTCCCTCTGTGGTTTCCACTAGGGAACAGAAAGAGGGTAATGAAATTTAAGTCAAGTCGTTGATTTTCTGAACTTTTAGGAAGCTTTGGAGGGCCAGACTGTAGCCCCAAAATTCAGCCTTAGCTATCAGTGTTTGCTAAAGAAAATATGTAAGTTTGAAAGGAAAAAGGCCAATTACATGTTCATAAAACGAGGAAGAGACAGAGCTCCTGTTTGTGTCCAGCAAAGCGTAAAACAAGGAAATAACAAGTGGCCCTTCTGCTGCTTGAGATCAGTGGCTCAATTGCTGCAGGTTAAATCTAACCAGATTTTCAGAAGTTCTACAAATCAGTAAGTGGAAAAAGACTTTAAAGAAATTCTGAGGGCGCATGCATCTTGTTAAGCAATTTTATGGGGCCAGAGGGGCAGCATAACTTAAAGAAAAGGCCAATCACTTACGGTGCCCCAGAGAAGAAGCCCTAGATCTGCAGCCAGCTAAAGACGTATACCTGAATAGACCTACACTCTAAAAGTGTGACTTTTTGTATAAATTCGGTTGTCCAGTTCCAGGCTGACTCTCTGAAACAGCGCTCTGCGCGGGCAGACAGGCCATAGCCCAGCCCGCCTGCCAGCAGGCAGGAGCAGCGCTGGGCGCCGAGGGGCTGAGGAGGGAGCTCCGGAAGCCGCAGCCGGGCGCACCTGCATGTGGCCGAAGTCGGTGACGCCCATGGCTGGCAGGTTGGAGCAGTTGGCGAGGATGAGGCGGCGGCCGGTGATGTAGTTGGCCCTGAAGCATTCCTGGGTAGGGAAGCGGAGGGAAAGGCGGGTCGGCCTCTGCCACTCCCGCGGCCCCTGCGCTCACACACGGACACGCTCACATGCACACGCTCACACGCACACTGAGTTGGCAGCCCCGGGTCCAGGCGGCGCCGAGGACGAGGGTTTCTCGCCCGGGCCGGCAGCCCCGCACCTCGTACTGGGGGAAGCCGAGCTGCACCACCCACTCAGCCACCTCATCGGCGCTCCAGGTCAGGAAGGGGCAGACGGTCCCCGGTCCCCCCGCGCCCTCGGGCTCAGGCTGCGGCCCTTCAGCCACCCCGGGCCCCGCGGGACCCGGGCGCAGCTCCATCGGCTCCATCCCCAGGCCACCACGGCAACGCGTCTTTCCAGGACCCTGTTACCTTGGCAACCATCACTTCCTGTAGGTACGCCCCGTTCTCTCTTCCGCCACTCCCTCGCTGCTGTCAGCCTGAAACGCCGCCCGCGCCCCGCGGCTCTGCAGAACTAAATGTTGATTGGCTGCGTTGCTGAGGGGGGAGGCTGAGGGATGAGCACCCAGGCGCCACCATCTCCCTGCGGCCCGGCTCACACGCACTCGCTCGGGTGTTTCCGTCCCCCCCGCTCGGGTGTTTCCGGCCGCCCCGCTCCAGCCGCGCTCGGGTGTTTCCGGCCGCCCGCCGAGCTGAGCCCATGTCGGACGCGCTCTCCGCCGGCGGCGGCTCCCGCTCCGAGCCCCCGGGCGGCGACACCGCGCCCCGGGGCCCCGCAGGTACGGGCAGGGGGCAGCCCCGGGGGCGCGAGTTTAGCGTTGGCTTTACGGGGAGAGTTTCCTTTACGTGATGGATTTGCTCGTTTCTGCCGGAGGAGCCGTGTTTCCGCGGTGGCAGCTCCCTTCGGTGGCAGTGCGGTGCCCGCTGCGGAGAGCAGCGCCTCGGGTGCCGCTCGAGGTGCCGGCTGTGCCGGGGCTGTGCGGAGAGGGGCGGGCTGTGGTCTCTGCGCGACTTGGCCGCTCGGGCGCCTGGAGCTGCAGCAAGAGTTCCTCTCGGTGCGGTGGGAAGAGCGAGGATTGATGGAGGTTTGTGCTTTGCCCGGTGAGAGAGGCCCCGTCTAGCCGGGAGCTGGACTGTGCCATGGGCTGCGTGCCCCTGGGCTGCGTGCCTCCTTCCCGCCCCTACTCTTGGGAATGCCCAGCGGCGCCAAGGGGCATCAGCGACCTGCAAAAGCTGGAACTTGTCCGTGCCCTGTTCCCTGCCTTAATGGGATCGGAGAGCAGCGCTGTGGAGCGCTCACTGCAGTCCTATGGGGACAGAGCTTTCCCTGAGTTCAGCAGACGTGGGAGAAGACCAGGAGCCATCTTTATAGACAGTCTTTTTAGCACTGACCTAGGCATTTCCATCTCGTCAGTGCCCTTTGTGAACTGCTGCATGATTGCTTTTTCCAGGGCTTTGTCAGCTCAGCTTTACATGATGAAATTTGGCCTTGTTCTGTCCTTCCAAAGCTAGGATTAGTAGTTCCTGAATGAACCCTGCTTCTGAGAATGGCTTTACACCAAAAACATGCATAGGTTTTTGTTCTCCCTTTCCTAGGGTTGAGGCCATTAAAAAGCTTTGTTCTGCAAGATTCTAGATACAGCTCATAACGTGAAAAACTGGTTGGCACAGCTCGTTTTTCCACAGCCGTGTGACCTTGTCAGCGTTTGAGTGCTGGCTGCAGTTTATCTTCCTGTCAATGTATCTAATAAACACCAACATTTATTTCACCTTCTGTTCGTATATTCTGTTTGTTGTTAGAAAATGAAGACTCAGCCCAAAAGACAGAGCCTGCAGATCAGCTAGTTGATTCTTTGGAGTCCCATACTTCGCAGAGCGGGTAGGAAAACCTTATTGTGTGTTGTGGCCCACATGCATGACAGTCTGTTTCACTCCTGTGACCTCTTCCGTGTGGCAGTTTGTTCTGTGCAGGTAAAAAGAAGGGGCTGGAGACTGGATTGTCTGCTTTGGGACAGTATATACCAGAATCAGTACGGGAGGGCCTGCTCTTACAGGCTTTAAGGTTGATTTAAAGCTTGTGAAGTGTACTTCATGGCTCAGCTATTCAAATCACAGAGTCATTCAGCTTGAAGGAACCCTGTGAGGTTTTATAATCCATTATAAGAGCTAGTACATTTTCAGGGGAAAATTTTCTATATCCTGTCTGAGGGATACTTTAGTAATTGAGCATGCCCACTGTCTATAAATCTGGTGGAAGCTGTACAAGAAAATGCCTTTTACTATTTTCTTGACAATGTTTTGGCTTTTTTCTTTATTGTTTGTTTTCTGTGTCTCTCCATTAATGCTGCTGATCAACCCTGTTATATGTTTGGCTTGTTGGTACCTGTTTGGCATGTGGTGTTTGTAGCCAAGTAATTTCATTGGTTAGAAGCACTAATACTGCGCAGTGGAGTTTCGTTTGCTGTTATACATTTGTTGCACAGGATACGATTTCAGAATTGTGTGAGTTAATTACAATAGGTAAACCACAACTTCATCAAAAAGATGCAAAAATCTGGGGAAAAACCCCCACATCAAACTACCCTTCTTACTAAAACAGCAGTTTGATGCCATCTTGGTTTGATGCTGCTGACATCTCTACTAGACTTCCTGACTATAAATGAGTTCTTCCAACTTTTTATTATATTCTCTAATTTTCTTTAAAGAGGTTAATACAGACCGTGAGCAAAATGGCCAAAGCAGATGATGGATACTTGTGGACATTACCTGTTAAATTTGTCTTAATTTCGATCTTCTTTGAAAGGGATGGAGATGATCCAAAAGGTTTGTGTGAGGAGGAATCAGCTGAACTCTGTCTTTGTAAGTCTGCTTGTAAAGCTTGTGTAGCTCTTCCTAATCTTTCAGTGAGACTCTTGGGTGTCAGTGGTATCTAGAGGAAAAAATTCCCAAGCTGTAAGCTCCTGTGTTGATGGAGAGCTTTCTGAGCAGATGTGTCCACCTATGGTAGCAAATGACCAAATAGCCCATCCAGGTGTGTTCATGCAAATGCTAAACTAAAATGCAAATGGGCTGGAAAACGATAGCATGGAAGTCCAATAATTCTTCCTTTAAAAAATTGTTCCAACCAAGTGTCCCTTCTTATCTTGTCCATCTGCTGCCATTTTGTGAACCTGCTATTCGTCTCATTTGAATTGTTCTTACAGACCTTCTGGTATATTGTGCCAATTCTAGGAAAGGAAATCACTGTTGAGAGAATGTAAGTAAAAAATGGCTTTGTTTCTGGATAGATTCTGTAGTGCCCTGGGAGTAACTATTTGAAAACAAAAGCCACATTTGACCTGTTCAAGTCTTCTCTGTGGATGCAGAATGTGTCTTAATTGAGCTGTGTATTTTTTATTTTATTTTTAATTATTCCAAACTATACTGGTGGTCTGCTTCCTTGCTAATGAGAATATTTCTCATATCTGAAAGGAGACATTTGGAGAAATGCATATTTTTTCCACCCATGCTGTGTTCGCATGTTTCTGATCCTTTAGAGCAAGGCAGTTGACATTGATTTTATAGTGCTCTGAGAAATGTTTTGATTTTCAAAAGCACAAATGTTTCTATTCTTACCTAATACTAGGTTGTTATCACAGAAGTTTCACATACGTAATGAGAGCATTACAGAGGACAATCTTCTGGTATCTGAGTTCATTTGGGATGATATGTCCAGCTATAGATGACATGCAGCAATTTTTTTTTCAATATAATTTAGAAGAAAACCCTCAACAGAGAATAAATGCCAAAGATGTTTCCTTTCTTGCCCATTCTTTTCCTGCTGTGTACCGTTCTTATTGTTTTAGCATGTCCATTTTCTTTTGTTACAGTGCAGTATTTAGACCTTTTTGCATAAGTTAATGTGCTGCCCTTTGTATTTCTTACTGCTTGCTTATCTGTGGATTGTAGTTGAATATGGCAGAGAGACACCTGGGTGCTCTCTGTATCTGTTGGGATTGCTAGTAGGAAAGGTATAATGAGCGACTTAAATAGATGGCATTCTCAGGATGGCTGTCAAAATTGTTCTGAATTCTTTCACTGACCCAGTTGACCTCTGATGGAGTATGCAGATGCTATGCAGTAGCTGGCATGAAAGAAGTTGTCCTTTCTTGGGCAGAAAAGTCGCTGCTAATGTCTGTCCTTAGTATAGTGTTGGTGAGCCAGGATTGTGTTGCTGTGGGCTGAGTGCGGTGAATTTCTGCCATCTAAAGGACGGTAAATACAGAGTATCCCTCTGAGGTTGCTCCCCCTGGCTCACATGGAAGGTAGTCATGCAGAGATGGCAGAACTGGGGTGGGCAGGACTTCTTTGTCCAGTTGGCAGGTGCTGACCACAGAAACTTGTTCCTTCAGTTCATTTGAATTGGAGTTCCAAAACAGTGATTCCTGTGCTGGCTGTGCCCTGGGTGCAAGTGCTGAATTGTACTGCTCTCTTCCTCCAAAAGGTCACAGATTGGAGCACACCTGAGTGTGGGCACAACAGAGCATTTGAAGGAAGAAGCTGGCACTCTGGAGGACCAGAAAGTGGCTGAACTAAAAGAGAAGCTGCCTGACCAAATCCAGCCCCTCAAAAAGGTACATGGATGTTTCTTACGTCTGAGAACAAAGACAGAAGTGCTGCAACAGTTCTCCCACCCTACTGCTGTGCTTACTGCAATGGGACTGAGGCTCTAAGGGTTGTGTTAAGATAAAAGTAGTATTAACATAGATTCAGCTATATTTTTTCCTATACATCAGTGGGAGATAAATGGTATCAGTCTAATTTGCAAAATCCCTCTTGTGTCTTCAGCTAGTCCTTGCTTCCTTGCTGGTTGAGGCTTCAAGGTAATTCCCTCCTTCTGCTCCTACCTGATGCTTCTGGAAATTCTGTTCTTGCAGATTGATGGAAGAGGGAGCTGAAAGTCCCTTGTTTCTTCTTGTGAGCCACCAATTTGTTTGCCTTACAGATAGCTGGGAAAACCTGTGCAACTGACACCCAGTTCAGGACCTGTGAGTTTGCATATATGAGGAGAGAGGCCCTGGCGAAACAGATGAACTTCTAACTAGGATGCAAAAATGACTGACTGTGGCTGTAGTCTAGATGCACACAGGGCTGAAAGACTCTCCCTAGAGAGATTGTGTGTTGGGAATTCTTTCCAAGAATAGTCAGCTCAGTCTATAAGGCTGTTGCTTTGTTGAGGGGTGACAATTAACTCTGATGCAAGTGCAAAAATGTACCTGCCCAGAGAATCCTGGGGAGGCCAAGGGGAGTGTAATTTGTGATACTAATGCAGCATTTGACTTCAAAGTTCATGACTTTAGTGCAGTGGGGGTTACAATGCTGAGAGGTGTTTCAGAGCTAGACTACACTAATAATAGAAGCTTCTGCAGGTCTGACTTGGTTTCATAAAGACGCCTGAATTACTAATGGGTTGTTTCAAATTCAGGCAGAGACTTTTTAATCAGGATGGTCTTTGTGACAATATTTCTTACGTGCTTTGTGCAGGAAGCTGTTGTTCGGTTAACCAACTACCATGTACCTCAGGGAGTAGGGGATATAGTCATGATTCAGTCCGATCACACTGGTGCTGTGGATATCCTTTCAGCTGAGCTGGAGACTGCAGACCTCCTTGGGGAGCAGAGGAAAGGTGAGTCCTGAAGGCAGAACTCTGGGTAATTTTTTAAGTGTCTGCCCTGGCTAGAAGAGCAGAGACTGTCCTGGAGACACTTCTGATTCCTGCTGGAAATTTGGGCTCCTGGCTAGTGAGTGGAAAAAGTTCACATCTAGAGCTTCTGGGAGCAGGCCCCAGAGTGCAGAAATAGCTTCATTATTTAAGTGAACAGTTTGTCAGTAGTGAAAAGTCATGTAAGCTTGTGATCATTTCCCTTGTCTCAGCTCAGCCTCCCCCTCTGGCTGCACCCACCATGTGGACCACTGAGAAAATGAAGGAATTCAAAGCCAAGATGGGAAAGGAGAAGAATGGCCGGATGGTGGTGAAGCGAGGCGAGGTGGTGACAGTCCGTGTGCCAACCCATCCTGATGGGAAATGCATTTGCTGGGAGTTTGCTACGGATGACTACGACATTGGGTTTGGAGTCTATTTTGACTGGACCACAGTTACTAGCACTGCCATTACTGTTCAAGTCAGTGAATCCAGTGATGAGGAGGATGAAGAAGAAGATGAGGAAATTGAAGGTTAGTGCAGATCTTATAAAGGTTAATTTGTGGTGCTTGTTGCCATGCTGCTGAGACTATCTGTCAGATGCTATAATTTCCATCTGCTTTGTTTAAACAGCCCATTTGCAATCTCTGCAGCCTTTTGGGTTCTTTGTTAGAGTGATAAAAAAGCATTTGGCCCTTCCTGCTTCAGCATAAGTCAATGGCTGTCCTCTCCAAGAGCATTCTTGAAATTGAACACATTGAAAAATAAAATCAGAATTCATTCAGTCAACTTCTAGCTGATAAAAGGATTAAAGTCTGAAATTTTAAACTGTTTTTCTTAGACTGAGAAAGTTCTGGTGGTGAGTGGAGGCAAAAAGATTTTGTTTTGGGGTGGTTTTTTGGGGGTTTTGTTTGTTTGTTTGTTGTTTGGTTTTGGGTTATGTTACTGTTTTTTGGGGGAGTTGGTGGGGGGTTTTTTGCTTGTTTTTTTGGTTTTTTCTTCTTTTCTTTTTTTCCCCAGTACGCCAGTAGCTCCTTCTGACTGTGTTTGAAATGTTTGCTACCTGTGTCACTGTACTTGGGAAACACACAGCAATGTTGCCTGTTCTGTGGCTTCAGTGTATGTGTGACCAGTGTAGCTGCGAGGTTAGTGTCTAAATTTTGCAGGCCCTGTAAACAGGGGTAGGTTTCTGCATGAGGAATCCTCTTGTAGAAGTGAATTGAGGACACAGACACTGAGGTAACAGCTAGGAGCTTTCCTGCCTCTCTTTTCTTCAAGTCTGTATCACGCGACTGCTGCTGTGTGTATAAAAGCAGTGAGGTGTCTAAAAGATAAGCTAAAAAGAGAGGAGACTGGGCTGGCAGGCTAGTAAATACTGTCCCATCAGTATTCCCAAAAGAACTGCTTCGTGATATGACCTTTGTTATGACAAGGAAGACTGGACTTTGTGGGAATTACTTACAGAAAGGTCAGAGGAGATGCTCTGGGTAGTGCTATCACAGTTAGCTTTCCATGTAGCTGCACATCTGTGTTGCATTCTGCTCTTGTTGGTCTTTTTCTGGATTATGTAGTGGCTTAACTGGTTCTGGCCTACCTACTTGTCTCCTCTCTCCCATTCAGGACTGTCCCCTGTAGGTGATGTGGAGCGGGGTTCCAAAAGCTATCTGCGGAACCGCTATGGAGAGATCATGCCTGTGTATCGCAGGAACAGCCATCGGGAGGTACAGGCAGGCAGCCACGAGTACCCGGGCGAGGGCATCTACCTGCTGAAATTTGATAACTCGTACTCTCTGCTCCGCAATAAGACTCTGTTCTTTCACGTCTACTATACCAGCTGAAGAAGAGGGAAGGGGCAAGGATGGCAGGCAGGTGATGGTGAGTGTAGCAGGCTGCCACCCAGCCCTGGTACCGCCTGGCAGGCACTGCTGTGTGACAGAACCATGGCGCAATTCTGCCAGCTCTTCTTCAGACATGAACTGGTTTCTCCCCACACCTTTCTTCCCCACTGTCTCAGGGAGAAAGGTCATTGTGACTGCCTGGTTGTTCCCAGGCAGCTGCTCTTTCTCTGAAACTTCGGGAGGTCTGCTCCATGCAGGCATTGGGCTGGGCCTTCACATCACAGCTGGCAATTGCCTAGAAGCCAGGTTCAGGTGGTTGTGGTTCTGATCTGTTGTGCTGGTACAAAATTAAGTGAAAATTATCTGTTACTATTTTATGAATAACTTTTCCAACTCTCCTGCTGCATCTGCATCACTAGAGGGCAGCTGTTAGCTTCAGTGAGCCAGAAGCACAGCTTGGCTTGTCACTTAGCCAGGGTAACCCCACCACCTACCATCACTACAGGCACCAGCAGTCAGTGCTTCCTTCACTCACGCGAGTGGGTGGGAGTGCAGCTGGCCAGCAGCAGCCCGTGCTGCAGTGGCTTGGCAGTGCTACAACAGGTGGGCCCCAGATAGCAGTCACAGCTCATGTTTGAACAGAGGGTGGGAGCAGGATGCACACCTCACAGACCATAAGAAGGCTTTCCTACAGATTAAGAATCAGATGTTGTATCTGTTGATTGTAGGCATATGTAGATGATTAAAACCTCAGTGATTACCGAAAGTTTTTCCTGTAATCCAGATGTGAAGCAGAAAACATTACTTACTGCCATGCTGAATGAATACAAAACGGTTGGAATACAACCAATAAATATACAGGAAATGTCTCTTAGTAGCAGCATGTTGGTTCACTGGTATTGCAACCATATGTAGCAAGGAAGAGGCTCCCAGAGAAATGCAGTTTGTCAGCTACTATTGCTGTTGCAAAGGTATTGTTAGGAAGTTCCCTGGCATGTTTTGGTGACTAGTGATGGTATTAGTTATCACCTTCTGCTTAAGTAGTGGCTGAGTTGAGCAAGGAGATGTTAATCCTTTAGAGATGAATTTTAAAACATGTTTATTTGTAACTGTTGTTCATTTTAATACTTTTAACTTGAAATCGTTCTCTTTTCTAAGAATGCTGTATTTACATTTTGATACCTCTTTGCAGAGACACAAAATTACTTTCCATGGTAATACTAGAAAAGTTCTGAGTTTTATTTTTAAGTAGTCCAGGTAAAGCACCTCTACTTGGTCCATTCCTTCTGTTGAGAGGAAATGATGGACAAAATTATTTGGGGTAGTTAAAGCCAAAGATTTTGCTCTCATAGGACGGCTGCATATTTCCTATTAAAGGTATATAATGCTGTGCAATTTGTTCCATATCCAAGCTCTTACTTTTAACTATCTCTGCTTACTGATTCACTGCCCCAGAGCACTTAGTAGGTCAAAATGGTAAGAAAGGGAGCAGTCAGTACGGTAGAGCAGCCCAAGCTGAGAGCTGGAGGAGTGGAAATTCCAAGAGTGCTGCTTGGAGCACAGTGGCTTTCTGGGAGAGTGGGCAAGGAGCAGAGTTGTTGCTGCTTTGGGCCCTGAGATGGGGACAAAACAGCCACCTTTCTCAAAAGAGAGAGTGTGTGCAGCGGGGTGGGGGAGGACTGCAAAACTGCCTTATTCAAGCAGGTCAAGCACAGGGAGACAGAACAGTAGGGCTTGGTATCTGTCAGAGCAAGATGCTCTTTCATTTAGCAGCTTGGAGAGGGCTATTCCTTCCTTTAACCTCTCTTGGATGAAATGAAGAACCATCCTGTGGCCTTTTTACAGCACTTGAATCAGGCCTGAGCAATTTAGGTAAGGTGTTTGGTTTGTTTTTCGTCCTTTGTCTATCAAGTTCGTAGATATTGCTGATGGAGTGACACACTTCACTTCTAACAAAGAAGTAGTAGTATGTTTGTTGACATAAAACTAATGTAACATTCCATAGTTGGTGTGTTGTGTATAGACTAGGGAATGAGAGGCTGGAGAGCAGCACTGCAGAAAGGGATCTGGGAGTCCTGGTTGATGGCAAGTTGAACATGAGCCAACAGTGCCCTGGCAGCCAGGAGGGCCAAGCGTGTCCTGGGGGGCATCATTGCCAGCTGGGCAAGGGAGGGGATTGTTGTGCTCTACTCTGCGCTGGGGCAGCCTCACCTCAAGTCCTGTGTGCAGTTTTGGGCACCACAATATAAAAAAGACATTAAGCCATTAAAGACCATCCAAAGGAGGGCCACAAGGATAGTGAAGGGTCTGGAGGGGAAGCCATGTGAGGAGTGGCTGAGGTCACTTGGTCTGTTCAGTCCAGAGAAGAGGAGACTGAGGGGAGACCTCACTGCAGTCTACAACTTCCTCATGAGGGGCAGGCACTGATCTCTTCAGTCTTGTGACCAGTGACAGGAGTTGAGGAAATGCCATGAACCTGAGTCAGGGGAGGTTTAGGTTGGGTATAAGGAAAAGGTTTTTCACCCAGAGGGTGGTTGAGCACTAGAACAGACTCCCCAGGGAAGTGGTCACAGCACGAAGCCAGAGTTAAGGAGTGTTTAGGCAACACTCTCAGGCACATGCTCTGATTGCTGGGGTGTCCTGAGACAGGAGCTGGACTCGGTGATCATGATGGGTCCCTTCCAACTCAACATACTCTATGATTCTATGAACCTTTTGTACAGAATCACTGGAAAACACCATAAAACTACTTATGATCACACAGAAAACACTATGAGCCAATGCCAGAAGAAAGATTGCATGTAAGATACAGCAGTTGGTCATGTCCCAGAGCAGTAAGATCAGCCACATACGCATGTGGTCAGTAACTGCCAGGGTTCTTCAATCTGTTCTGCAGGCTCTGGGAAAACTTGGTGGTGTTGAAACTCAGCGGTGAAGCTCTGCAGGACTGTTAGAGGAAATAAAAAAGAACAGTTACATTTTTCGTAGAGGTTTCACTAGGTTGTTCTTTACCTTATTTTTTATGTTGTTAATTTGGAAAAAATACCTTTGTTCATCACTCAGTGCTTGTCATGGAAGTGTTTTTGTAAAAGTGGGTACAAGCTTAAGTCAATCTGTGAACTCCAAACTGTCACAAGTTTATGGAATTTCACTTAGTTCCATTACCTAAAAGACTGCATCAGGTAGAATCTTACAGTAGAGGATCAGACTAATAATTTTCTTCAAACAGATGATGTAGGAAGTAAAAGATACCAATGACAGGAAAATGGCAAGTTTATTTAGCAAATGCTTTAACAACACAAGCCAGTCTCTGAAAATAAGGTCAGTGCTGGAATTAACTGTCCCAAATTGTCAGGAGCTAGGATTATACTTCTTTTTCAGCTTCAGTGGGTCTTAGGAGAAAGAGGGGAAAAGGTCTGCATTCTTACAAATTATGGTCTCTGTCCATCAGATACACACTGTAACAGCTGATGTGAAGCAGGAAAATCTAAGGAAGTACAATAATTCACATTCAGACAGAAATTTCAAAAATTCTCAAAAAACCCCAGGCTCTTTAGGCCTTTAGACTGAGAAAAGTGTTTAAATAACTGGTTTTAAGAAATGAGATTTTTTTTTTCATGGGCTGTTTTATAAAAGAAATAAACATTTCATTAAAAGTTTATTGAAACTGTCATTGCTAATAAAAACTGAATTACTGAAACCTCTAGAAACACTCGAGAAACACAGTAACAGGTTTATTATATTTTGCACAACTATTCATACCAATATAGTAAAATAATTCCTTAACAAGCTGATAACCAAACCCAGCTGTAGCAGTTGAGTGTTATGAGGGCAGTTCTGCAGCTCCGGCCACCTGAGTTGCCCATCACATTCTGCAATTGACTGCATCCTTTCATAACAGCTTCTGGTTTAACGGAGAGTTGAGTTAGAAAAGCAAATCACAAGCAAATATGTTTGAGGATTTTACTCCCCCACCCTCTTAAAAGTATTGGTTTGTGAATAAAGAAAGTTACTGATTAAAAATGGGACAAAGAGCTTCATGAAGCATCATTCAGACAACAGGCATCAGTCATGGCAGTCAGCTCACACACATATGGTACAAAATACTTGGGTAGCCAAGGACTGTAAGGCAGGGCGGTGCCAGGAACATCAGAACTGACCGTGACATGGCTGCAGTGTGTGACTCCTCCGGTGCTTAGGGAGTACGGTACATCTGTGCCTCATGAAGCACTACATGCAGCAGTCACTGGAAAGGCCTAGTTCTCCCCAGATGTTCTAAAGGCTGTTCTCATGGCTTCCAGACCCATCCCCTCTCCCTCCTCACCAGGTATCCTGCACTCAGGTCAGTGCTGTGAACCAGATGTAACCCATCTCCTGCACACACAGCCCCACAGGAACAGGACCCCAGCACGTGTAACCTGTCTCCCACACAGCCCTGCAGGTACAGCAACCTGGTCTAGTTGAAGGTGTCCCAGCCCAGGGGAGAGCAGTTGGAACTAGATATTTAAGGTCCCCTTCCAATCCAAACTATTCTATGAGTAAATGTGACAATAGTTTAACAAGATTTGATGGCAAGGTACACTTCATTTTTTACTGCCTAGAGAACAGGGTCAGACACAACTGTTAGGGAGACCCTCTGCTGAGTCATGACGTTCAGAAAGGACCCCCTTACTTTTTAAACTACTTTCTTGAGGGGAATTCATGTGTGACTGTATCCAGACTTAGTCCCAGGATTGGTCAGCAGTTTACGTCTAAAGGATATTGTGCACAGTCAATTGTGTATCTCACTTAGCTAAGATTTCAAAGTTTTGCATGATATTAAGCACTTAGCGAGAATTCCTTAGCCAGGAATCTCTCAGCCTCAAGAAGTTAACCCTAAGAGGCATTCCTAGTCGAGTGAAGATCCTGGTGCACAGCCTGCTGCCATGCAGGAAAGGGTAACAGGCCCTGGGCTGTCCACTATTTAGAGTAAGATGATTGACTTATATTTCCATACAGGCTGTATTTTGGGTTTCCTTGTGCCCACCTGGCCCTTAACTGTTGAGAAAGACTTTTGGCCCTTAACTATTGTCTTCTTATCTTCTCAGAGTCCAACTTAAGCCAGATGCAGTCCTCCCGACCACCACTGGTGGCTGGCTATTGCTCAAGCAGAAGAGAGGGGAGAGCACAGTCACCCTAGGCACAAAACAGAAGAAGATGGAATAGACCCTTTGGTCTGACCACAGTGTCAGCATTGCCCCACTCAATGGTTGCTGTTGGTCCTTGGCTGTGAGATCTGCAGAACCCTGTGTGTATGTGCTGGTTAATATATGATGCACTATTTAGCACCTACTCCATTTTCTAATTAGTTTTTATTTATGTTGAAGGGAACTCTGACTTGTATGTACATGAGATATTCCAGAATTATTGATCCTCAGTTGCAGGCTAGTGGGTTATCTCCATTTAAAACTCTATACTGTGGCCTCCCTGTTGCTAGCTTGCAGCTACTTCCCCCTTCTGTCTGTCACTCATAATAAGGTTTGAAATACATTTTGTCATGTTTTATAAAATTAATAAGGCCTGCCTTACAACCAGTTTTGATCACTTGCTGACACAAATAGTATGTGCCAGTTTTCAAGCCATTAGATAATGGTTTTTGTTAAGATAAATTGCACTGTAGAGGGCAAACCTGTTGTTCAGTTCTTTCTTTCTGAGGTGTGGACCAATCTTTAATAAGGCTCAGATCACTCTTTTGGAACTGTGCCCGTCTATCTGGTCTCATTGACTTAAGCCCAAAAGCAGCACTGAATGTAGAATGTCGTCCGAATGAGTCTGTGCCCAGACAGGCCTGCTGCAGTGGAACTGAAAGCATTTGGTGTGTGTTGTTCCACTGCTTAAGTTTCCCAGAAATATCTGATATCTGTTACAAACACAAAATAGTTTTAGGAATATTTAATCTGCAGGAAAGCTTCACAGTTGTACAGGATAATTCTTCTTTTTGTTTATTTTCTTATATTCCCACATTATACAAGTATGTTGTTTCTGAGGTATTCAATTAGCATTCATTATCCAAATGACAACTTCTTTTTGGAAGGATACACAGTTTTTATTAATTTTCTGATAAATCCAATAGCTTGGCTGTGTGGCTAGTGATTAACAGCAGCCATTCCCATTCAATATCAAACCCATAGTTGTTTCAAAGAAATAATCTTATTTTGCATGTGTAATTTTTTCAGTTTGGTGTGTATCCTGGATTTGTATTCAATCCTGCAATGTGGCTTAGGCAGTTACAGAAACCCTTCTTATTTAAATAGAGATCTTTGGAATTAGACTTTGGGTCAAGAAAGAAAAATAAATATAAAATGCAGTTGCACTTCAGAGGGGGAAATTAATCCTCGGGAAAGGAAAATTTCTTCTTTGTTTCTGCAGAAGGAAGATTTCAAATAGGTTTTTAATATGTGTTTCTTTTCCTTCTAAACTATGTCTAGAAATTCAGAAAGCTAAATCACAGAAGAAGTTTCTTTTGCATTTTGGGTTTGCTTTTGTGAAAGCACAAAATGGTTTTCCATTTTGTTTTGAATATAATTTAGATCTAAATAAAATTTACATGTTCAGGCAGAGATATATCCTGTAGCAAAGGATTCGTATACGTGTTTAGTTATAATAATGGTACTAATCTGTTGGACATTTTTTATGTCAGAGAAGGTAATAAACTCTCAATTGTTTTCTCTTTTTTGCTTTAGGTGTAATGTAGCAGCAGGAGTTTAAAATGTATGTGTTTTACTGACAAGAGAGAGTTTAAATTGCTTAAATCAAGGACCACTACTGGTACTGATTGCATTTACTCAGACTCTTTGGAAGCTTGTAATACATGTTCTCAGGAAAGGTTACTGGGATCAGACACAGGCTTGTAGCAAATTAATGCTTGGGACTCATTTAATATGCATGAACAGGTAAGATGAAGAGGAAGAGGATGTTAAGAGGAAGAGCTTAGTTGCCTGACTTCAGGTGCTAAGAAAGTCAGGTTACTATGCACTGAGTCTAGAAGGCAGCCACATACCTTTTTTTGTGGCTCTACCCTGTCAGCTTGTCTCCTTGTACCTGTGTGTGCGTGTAACCTCCATCTGTGGCCTGCAGTGAGTCAGTTACTGTGGTGCTCGACCTGGTGAGGTGGGTTTGAGATAACCCTTATTACAGGTCTAGTTGCTGAAAGATTTTGTCGTTCTTGTGGGGAATTAGGGTAGAGAATGAATCCCTAAATGAGTTCACTTTCATCCCCACTGCTTATACTCTTTCTTCTTGTCTCACTACCCCTATTAAAGCCACTCTATGGAGGATTTGTCACAAGGTGCCTTAGGAACAAAGAGCATGTCTGAAATAAGAACCACAGGTGTCATTAATACAAGAGATTTCTTCTTATTTCTCTGCTCCTTTGGGTAGGGGTGGTACTTGCTAAGGTCAGGCATGAAGAGCCCCTCTAGGCTGTTCCTGGAGATCTAATCTGTTTATAGACCACCTTGTTGCTGTAAGATGAGTAATAAAATGGTATTTGAGTTTCCTGGTGCCATACGTTCTTTGCCTTCAAATGCTTCTGTCAGATGTCTAGGAACACCAGAGAACTACTCCTTTCGATATGCTGACACTAAAACCAAGGACCAGAGGAACACTAGATAGATACAGAAGAGTGTTTCTTAGGGCCATTCATCATTTTCTCTAGAAAGAGTGTCGAAATCCAGAGTTGTGAATGGTGTGTACATTTTGAGGCTGGATGAGAGACCAAAGCAACGAAGTTTTTTGTTTGTTTTTTTTTTATTATTTCTACAAGTGTAAAAGAAAAGAGTATTTCTTCTTTTCTCATATCTGGGAAAATATTGGATGAAATGTCATGTAGATGAATGAGAACTTCACAACTGGCAGAATGAAAAACTGGGAACTGATTGTGTTAAATACATTGCTAATTAGACTGTGAAAGAAGCCAGGAGTTTAGCAGGAGTCACAGTGCTAAGGCATTTATCTAAAGAAGTTGATTTGCAGTAAATACCAATTAAATTAAGTTTTAGAAGGCACATAAAACAGCAGAGTTCAAATGTCTATTGCAATGAGGAGAGTTTTCTGTGGGGATATTCCACATTTGTCTGGAGAGAGTCTCTGGCTGCTTTTTCTGAAACTGTGGTGCTGTTGCAGCTGAAGGCGCATCAGGCCAGCTGGGTGGTGGATCTGAGCCCCCCTGGCTTTTCTAGGTTCCATTCTGGATTTAACATGTTGCTTTCTCAGAATCATCATACATTAAATGTAGCCTTTATGGGGAAGGGAGAGAGGAAGAATTTTCTGATTCATCAGTGAGGGTTATCTGTTTTAAACCCATCTGGACTGGTGAGTCAAGTCCCTTGGGCAAGAAGCAGGATGGCAGCCACAAAGCTCAGAGCTAAGGAGACCTTGCCAAGTAATGACCTTGACGTTTAGGAGTTGTGTTTGGGAATGATACATAGCTGGAGACTGTCTCCCTGCAACCTCCAGGATGCCCTGGGGACTGCTCTCCTCAGAGGGAAGCAGGCTCCTTTCCACTCACAGCTCCAAGCCATTAGCACAGCCTTTCGATGGGGAGCACCTTGTAGCTGGCCATACCTTTTTCAGACCTATGTTCTTGTCAACTGTGATGGTTGTGTGTCAGTCCTTATCTATGTGACGTGAATATTTTTGATGTCCTGTAATTTCAAAATTGAGTTCTCAGTGCCAACTGTTTGCTTTTCATATGCTCACCAAGACGTGAGTTTTAAATAGAGAAGAGGATATTTTAACAAAATGTGGCACTGGACTCTTTCTGAAGGGCGCGTATGAAGGCTATATTTATAGTGTGCTTGCATTCCTTTTACAGTTGGTTTGTATTGTTTATATTTGATGTGTTGTGGTTGATTTGTAATAATATATTGGAACTTGCTCCCTTTAAATAAACTTTTCACTATGCAACCAAGAACTTTGTCTTCTGTTTAAAACAAGTTAATATCTTGATATGAAAAATTCAACTACAGACTTTCCAACAAAAGGATGGAGTTAGTTTTAGAAGCAAAGAAGAGGCAAATGCTCAAAATGTACTTTGCAGGGTACACGAGATTCTGATTGCAAATGGATAGGAAAATGCTCTGTTGTCAGCTCGTGATGAGGGTTCCAGCCAGGAAATCTTTCATCTGCTAAAAGCACTTGCTGGAATATTTTTCTTGAGATGGTACTGAATGCTTGAGGAATTGGAGAGGAGCAAGCAAGTAGCCAAGCTCATATAGTGGAGGTAGGTAGAGTTTGAATACTTTACCCTCCAGTTCTTCATACTGGTACTTGTCACCTCTATTTTCAGAGATCCCCTAGCTCCTTTGTTCAGCTCTCAATCTGGAGGATTAAAAAACATCTCTTCAGTTACCAGATACTCATTAAAATGTCTAGAGAAAAGTGTTTGCCCTTCACAGCTCCTCACAGCGGCTTTGCCCATCAGCTTTATCATACTACAAAGGCTCTATTTACATGTCCTGAAAGAAGCACTTGCTAGTCAAAATGAGGAATGATGCCTGCAGCAGGAGTCATCCTTTCTCACCTATCTCATTTTAAGTTTGGCGGGACAAGTGCTGCAGAGGTTCAATTCTCCATTCTAGTCTGATGTTCCCTTAGAACATTTTTATAAACTAGTTAATGGGCAGGAGCAATCATAAACCAAGTTGATCCAAAGGACAGATAATTCTGCCAAGTTAAAGATGTTTCATTGCATTTTCAGAACACCAAAGAGAAGCAGTGCTACAGCTACTTACTTACCATGCACTCACTATGCATCCTTGTGCTTGGCTCGGCCATATGGCCAAGAGGAAAACTAAGGAAAATGGTGGGGATGCAGGGAAGTGATGCAAAATTTCACATCAGTTCTTCCCATCCACCCCCACTCTGTCACTCCCCTTCCTTCTGTAACTGTTGTGGATGGGCTGCAGTAGAAACACTCTGATCATAAGGTGCTCTGTGAAGGCCTTGAGCAGGCTTTGTTGCCTCTGCTAGGGAAGTGGCTCTTCCCTGTTTCAGGTGAATAGCCTTTAAGCTTAGCACAGCTACTCAATGTAATACAGGTGGTATCAGTTACCCAGTGGAGCCTCTGCAGTAACACACACATAACACACATGTAATTATTAAGGAGTATCTGCCACCATCCTGCCTTCCTTTGATACAAGCCCTGACTGCAGAGTAAGAGAAGCAAGGTTCACACCTGCTCTTTTTCATGAAGTCTACAAGAGATGTGTACTAGTACCATCATTTAGCAATTGACAAGCAAATTATCCCTCTCTGGGAAGGGTCATGTGGCTTGGGCTCTAGAAAAGGTGAATGTCTGGAGCATAGGTTCTTTGAGGAGTGGCTGAGGGAGCTGGGGTTGTTTAGGCTGGAGAAAAGGAGGCTCAGGAGTGACCTTATTACTCTCACAACTACCTGAAAGGCAGCTGTAGTCAGGAGGGAATTGGCCTCTTCTCCTAGGCAGCCAGTGACAGGACAAGAGGACATAGTCTCAAGCTGTGCCAGGGCAGGTTTAGGTTGGACGTTAGAAGGAAATTCTTCACAGAAGGGGTGATTAGATACTGGAATGGCCTGCCCGGGGAGCTGGTGGAGTCACCATCGCCGAAGGTGTTTAAGGAAAGACTGGATGTGTAGTGCCGATGCCTCGTGGACACGGTGGAGTTCGGTCATTGGCTGTTCTCGATGATCTCAGAGGTCTTTTCCGACCTAATTGATTCTGTGATTCTATAGAGGCTAATTTGGTAGAAAGGCAAGGCTGGTCCCGAATTCCGAAGGCCTGAGCACCCCGCCCTGCTCCCCCGACCTCCTCGCTCCTTGGCAAAGCTGCCGCCGGCCCCCGGCGCTCCCAGCACGGGCAGGGCGGGTCCCGCCGGGCTCCTCAGCAGCTGCAGGGCCGGGGCGGGGGATGCCAGGGCCGCCCCCGCTGCGCCGCGGCGCTTTAATGCCGGCCCCGGCGGCCCCCGCCCTGCTCACCGCGATGCTGCGCGCCCACCGCCGGGGCCGGCCGGGGCCTGNGTGCGGCCCGGCCCGGCTGCGCGGACGCGGCCGGTCCCTGTCAGGGTTGGGCTCCCCCGCGGGCCGGGCACCTGCACGCTGTGCTCTGGCCCTCGTCTCTGGAAATGCCGCTGCCCGCCTGGCTGCGCTGCCCCAGCCCCTGACGGCTCTCCCTTCCCACCGGTTATTTCCTACACTGTATCCTTGCATGGTTTCATCTTTAAACGACACAAGCCCTCTCCGTTTGCCTTTCCCAGGCATAAACCTGTTTTCAGGTGTTTTCATATATTTTTTCACCTTTTATTTTAGTCCTTGATTACTATCTCTCGTTTTTCTTCCCTCCCCTTGCAGCCAGTCCAGCCAGATGGGTTTCCAGGCTTGGCTGCCCCTGCCATTGCCAAAGCAGCTGGTGGTGTTCGGGCTGGGAGACTGGAGCTGTTACTCTCCGGACACGAGCATCGCAGTGGATGTGCTGGTGTCCCCAGGCGTTGCACCACAGCGGGTCGGCACGCTGGAGCCCACCCGCAGGTTACAGCAGGAGCTGCCAGGGTGTCAGGAGGGGCATCCTGGAAAAGCTTTCTGGTCTCTGGTGCTACCTGATTCTGCTGGTGTTATCCAAAAGCTGCTCAGGCCTGCTGGTCCTCCACCGTGGTGTTTCTCTCTGGTGATGATTTCAGCTTCCTTTTGGCTGCTTTCAGGGTTGGATCTCTTTTTGCCTTGGGCTGTTATCATCTACTATGGGAGCAGGAGTTTTGCCCTGGTCAGTGTCACTTGTGGGCTAAAAAGCCATGCTCTCTTGTGCAGGTCTCTGGTGTGGGAAGGTGACTGGAGAACAGATATTTTCATGGCCTCGTTGAAAGAGATGGACAAAGGCAACCCTGTGAGGCTTGTCCTGACTGTCAACGGACAGGTAAAAGAATTGACACTCTCCTCTCTTCCTGCCCAGGAAGCCCCAGAACCTTCTCTCTCTGCTCTCCTTTTCCTTCTCTGCTACTCCAGGGTAGAGCTGAAAAACATGGATCTGTTAATGCACATCTGTGCTGAGCCTGAAAGGCTCCAGGCCTATCCTGTGAACACAGTTTTGCCAGAACACCTTGTGTGTCGCAGGAGGTGGGCAGCAGGCAGCTGTTCACTTCCAGTTCCACTCTCTCCTGAGCCTTTGGTACTTACATAGTTGTTTTACCTTGAGCTGAAGCCAATGGATTTTCCTTTTCCTTGTTTGTTTTGTTGGTGTGAGAGATAAAAGGCAGGTTATTCCATTGCAGGGAATCTGTCCCTTGCAAGACACATTTTTGCTCATCCTTTTTGTGGATGGAGGCTAACACACTTATGTCCTTTTATTCTGTCACTGTTTCTGCTGCAGCTGCTCCGAGGTGTCTCCAGCAGTACGCCTGCTCATCCCTTCCTTGTACCAGAGACCACCCAGTCACCAGTGCTCCCAGCAGATGATAGGCCCCTTGGCCAGGAACTGGAGGATCCTACTGGGGTATGTGTATTTTGGAGCTGCCTTCTTGTTATTTCACGTTTTTCTTAGTATCTTCTCCTTCACCGGTAGCCATTCAGTTAGTGTCTAGCTGAAACTTTTGCTGCTATCTTTTCAATGGAGATATGGCTAAGCAAGTTCTGGAGCCAAAGTTTCTCTTGTGCTGAACAAAGATATATTCTCCACTGAAAGGCCTTTTGAAAGGTTGAATTTATTAGTCCTTGGTGGGATGATCAACCAGCCCGTTCACTCCTAGTACAGATAGCCTTTTTTCCCTTCCATGTTCTAGCTGTGCCCAGCAGCCAGCAGTCTGAAAGCCGAGCACAGCACACAGCAGCAGATAGCTGCATTGCTCAGCATCTCTTTGGCAGCTGATACTGTTAGCATGTTGGCCCTTAAAGCTCAGTGGGAGGATAAGCCTGAAAACAGTTACCACATCTCTGGCCCAGTAAGGTGCAATTCACAGTAGCCTCAGGTATCTTTCTTCAGGGCTGATATGACTGGGACTCATGTCACAGGTTAAGAGTCAGAGCTCAGAGGTGGCTGCCAGAGCATCCAGGCCTGTGAAGGACATCCAGCCACCCCTGAGGACCCTGGTGGTACCCTGTGCCCTGAAGTCACCAGCTGGCAAGGTGGAATCCAGTGAGGCCTGGAGGAAGAGTCCTGACCAAGGACCACCAAGAGTCCACTCCAAAAAGCCCAGGAAAGTTTTATTTGAACCCACAGAATCTGAGAGAGATCTCGATGAAGAAGGTAACTCTGGTAGCTTCCAGTTTTATTTTACAGGTCTTGCCTGAATAATCTGTCAATGCTGCTGGGCCGCAACTTCCCAGTCCATTTCTCTATATACCTCCAAGGCATGATGGCCTTGTATGTTTGGCTTTGAAATACTGAGAATGCTCTTTATTCCTCGATCAGCTGCTTGATGATCAGCCTTTGCCTGTTGGGAGAAGGCCAGAAGTAGAACATGGGATATTCTTAGTGCCAACACTTTGTACTGTGACATAATGCCTATCTTTTCATACAAGCAGAAGTGTTTTATAAATGAAGGCAAGTATCGTTAACCTTGTTTTACAAAAGAGTAAATTGAGGCACAAGAAAGTTACCTACTGTGATGTTCTGTAACCTCTGCATTACTCCGTTTGCACCCCTACTAACAGCATACCACTTGGTACATAGAAGACATTGGTTATTATTACAGTATACAGAATATGAAAAGGAATATATATATATATATGTAATTAGTGTAACTGAATTGACTTTTGAGTAGTGAGAAGGTGACTGCCAAGGGGTTTGGAAACAAAACCTTAGGCTTCTGGAGTGAGAATTCCAAGTCAGCTCCAGAGTGTGACCAAGTTTATGTGTAAAAGTTTGGCAATAACTTACTGGTCCCCCTAAGAAATGACTTACTGGGACTTGGCTTGCTTGTCATAAAGACAAATACAGTTCCATCATAAAGTTGTTTCTGCTGCAGGCAGTGTGAGAAGAGGGGAAACATACTTCCATCAGAGAGGTAAAATGCAATGGTGACAGCATTTGGCAGTCAAAGGAAGTGTGGCCTGCTCTTACCTATCTTCTGCATTTCTTCTGATGAGACTTAGTTCATGATTCTTGGTCTTGCACCTTGTTTGTTGCAGTGAGGTAGCTTTGTGCTGGAGGTTGGAGGAAGTAAGGTCAAAGGGCTCTTACACAGTGGAGCTGAGCACTTTCCATAGTATGTCTGCTGGCTGCTTCATGGGGCCATCTCTGTGTTCCCTCTGCAGATCTGGCGGTGAAGGAGTTGCAAGGTGAGGATTTGGTTCCTAGACCCTGGTTTGTCTTTTCAGTCACTCAGTGATGATAGTCCTTCCCTTCAACATCAGAAGCCTCTCATGCTTCACCCTGTATCTCCCCAGTGATCAAGAGTAACAAGTAGGTTGTGTGTATATACTGTTCCTCTTTGTGCAATTGCCATCAGTACAGGTGCTTCCAGTACTGTCAGGCTCTCAAATATGTTTCTTTAGCCCCTCTGAATCTCAGGCACATCTCTGAGCACATAGCTCTTTGAGGAAAAAAAGGTAAGATATGAAATATACCTTGATTAAAAAGTATTTTTTAAGCTTGCTCAGCCAGGGGCCTGGGAGGGGAAAGAAAGAAGAACAGAGCACCACGAAGAATACTTCTGGAAACAGCTCCAGGCTTCTGATTGTTCTATCTTAGGCACTGACAAGCTGTCCCTGGGTAGCCCTCCCTCACAAGGAGTAGCATGGGGTGGGTAGCACAACTGGGAAATCACTTCTGGAGATGGGGTAGTAAATGGGGGACATTCAAGCCTGTCTGAAGTGGCAGCCTGAATGCATCCTACATCCAGCTACTCCTTGCTCCTGAGGTCTCTCTAAGTACAGCAATTATTCCCCTGAGCCAACTGAAAATATTCCCCAGGAAGGTAAGTCTTTCTCCCCTGCAGAGGGAAGGGACCAGGGGCCCTTGCTTTACCATTTCCCCTCTCTGAGCATTCAGATGGCTTGTTCTTCCCAGCAGGGAAGGGAGCTGAGGGTGTCCTGTCTGACTGCTGACAGGCCTGTGCTCTTCCCTCCCCAGGCAGTCCCAGCCCTCGGTGGTGCCATGCCATGTGCCTCAGTGACCTGGGGACAGCTGTTCTCATTGGTGGAGAAGGTGTCAATCAACAGGCCTGCAGGGATGCTCTCTGGAAGCTGGAAATCGGTGGGGACTTTAGGGCCGTCAAAGGCAATGGGGACAGTGGGACTCGAGGATAGCTCATGCAGATGGGAGGGGGTACTTGAGCATCTGTGCATATGGAGGGGATAGCAAAGGCATCACATCTAGCCTGTCACCAGGCTGAGCTGACAGCACAGAGTGCCTTGCGAGGCTCTGGGATTGTACTTGAGAGCCCTCTAGGAGCTAAGGTACAAGCTCTGGAAAGTCGGGGGAATTTTAAGGGGTAAAAGCAACAGTGCAGTTTGCAGTCTGTGTGTGGTGACTGGGGAAGTGTGAGATACAATTCCAGTGCCTTGTGTCTTTCCGCACCTCCCTGGTCTTCTCTTTCACCGTGCTATTCCCCTTCATTCCTTAGAGAAACATTTCTGTATGAGCTCCCCCCAGCCCTGAATCAAAGGAGAGGAGGAGACGAAGGGAGCAAGGTTTTGAGTAAAGATTTTATGGCATATTCTTTAAATCTAGGGAAATCAAGAGCATTTTTGAACTCTCACACCATGTGTCCAATGTTGCTCCCACAGACAGTGATTTATGGCTTCCAGTGGGTTTCCAGCTACAAAATGCCATGCCACTGTACTTGCATGGTCACACAGCTACCTACGACCCTGACACCAAGCGTATCTACGTCTTTGGGGGCATAAGGGAGGACAAAGACTACAGCAGCATCTACATTCTGGACACAGTCACCTGGAAATGGCTCCTTGTGGCTGTGAGTACTTCACCTCTTCCAAGACAAAAGCGCAGGAGGGGTGGGCAGGTTCTGCCTGAATGTGGCAGTCGATGTGCCCATGTCCTTAGTCCAGTAGTCTTGGTCCACTGTTGCTGCAGGTTGTCTGAGGTGCATAATTGGCTTTGACAGGTATTAGGAGGCTGTGTTGAAAAGCCACATGCTGAACAGAAACCAGGAGCTGCGCCTACAATGAATGAAGCAATGTGAAAAAATGGTTGCTGCAGAGGGCTGTGTCTGACCAAGCCCAAGGGTGGGAGGTACTCTACAAGCAGCAGAGGGAAATGGCTTCTCATTTTATATGGTGCCACTGAGAGCAGCACCAAATGCTGAGGTGAAGAGCTGGTCTTCTGAAATCAGGGACTGCTCTGAGCACAACAGAGTTCTGAGCCCTGTCAGCATGGGACTATCAGTCTCTTTCCTGGCTAAAGCACAAAACGGCTTTTACAGAGTAAGCCTGGATGAGATCTTTCTCTTCTGTGACATCTTCTGAGGAAGATGCGGGAGGTTGACTTCCTTTTCTTATCAGAGCATTCTGGTGGCATAGAGCATGCAAAAAATATACTGTCTGCCTGTGCAGCAAAGATCTGGCTGTGGAGCCAGTAAAATGAAAACTGAGACTTGTCAAACTCACTGCATGATGTGGGTGCCTTTCCTATGGGTCATGCAGCAAATAATGCGCTTCTTGTTACAACAATATACTGAACTTTTTCTAGGCTAAAGGGAGGATACCAGTGCTCACCTACCACAGTGCAACTATCTACCACAAGGAGCTCTTTGTTTTTGGAGGAACTTTCCCCAGAAAGGCATCACTGGCAGTTGCACCCTGCAGCAATGTGCTCTACGTCTTCAATCCAGAGCATGAAATTTGGTATCAGCCCATTTCAGAAGGGGAGAAGCCTCTGCCTAGGCTTGGGTGAGAGTTCTCTAATTCCAGCTATCCAAAATAGTGCAGGAAACCTCTGCTCACCTTCCCTCCCACACCAGTGTGATTTCCTAAATATTAGGTTATTGTTCTCCGCCATTTGCTCCTTAAGATAGGACTGTGTTTAGAGCAACGTTATGAATCCTGTTTAGAATGATTAGATTCCTGTTATGAATCCTGATGGGATTCTGTCCCTGGGCTGCAGTGGCTGTGGGTAGAGGCAGGTGTAGACTGAAGCTATGGCAGCTCAGTAGAAGAGGCCAAGGCTAAAATGGAAGTTTTGGGAACTTGCTGAAGATGTTTCATTCATTTGCTTTCTCTCTGCCCAGGCATTCAGCTACTCTGTTGAAAAACAAGCTGCTGATTTTTGGGGGTCGGAGGACTTCTCTCTACCTCAGTGACATGCACATTCTGGATCTGGGTAAGAAAGTCTATGCCACTTGGCTGCCTTGGGAAGGTCTGTTCCAAGACAGGGACTTGGGAATGAGGTGTGCTTAATGTGAAGATAGCAATAACATTACACAGACTCCTCACAGTCAATGGAGATGAAAAACTGTGGGTTAAAAAAAAACCCCTTTGGGGCAATAAGGGAGGGGATGATGGAAAAACAATGGCTTTTTTTGGAAGAAGTTGGGTAATAGAGAAGGCAGGTTGTTGATGCAGCAGAGTATGTAAGTTTTTGTCTAGTTATGAGACTGAGGTTTTTGGACATTTCACCTGCCTTTTCTCTGGCTGTCAGGTTTCATGGAGTACACACCAGTCCCTCTCCTCGCAGGACAGCCTTCTGCACGTTGGTAAGATTCTGTTGCAGACCCAGGAGCTATCTTCTTCTGTCATTTCTCTCTGAAGCCAGGTTTAAACAGGGCTTGTGATCAAACCCAGCTGCATATCTCTGTCCCACGAGTCAAAATACAGTGGATCCTTGCTGTGAGGCCAGGAATTCCTGTGCTGTCCTTGGTGCCTGTATGGTGTGGGGGGATGGATATTCCTTAGTCTCCCAGGAAATCTCCCTTTAAGCCTAGGGTAAGTTTTCTGCCGTGTGCTAGTAAACTGTATTGCCTGCTGTTTGGTCTTCACAGTGCCTGGAGAGGTACTGTGCCACACAGAGGAAGAAACTCCTGTACCAGGACTATGCTGTTCCTGAAGGGACAGAATTTCCTCCTAGAACAAAGATCTAAATCAGTGCAGAGCCCAGCTAGCCTGCTATCTCACCCTAGAGAGCAAAGCACAGCAGTTTTGATAGCTCCTTCTTAGATAATGAGTTGCTCTTCAGGCCTGATCATGGCCTGATCTGCAGAGGCAGACCAACATCTCTTTTAGGGTTATTCTGCAAGTCAGGGCAGAGAGAAACAGAAGTCAACTTTCTTCCTGCAGCTTAAGCCCCCAACCTCCAGATCAAGTCTGCCCATCCCTGCCCATTGCTGACTGAGGCCATCCCAGCAGGTTTTGTTGTAGTCACCATTTGACTTTGCTTTGGTCACAGTTTTCATGCAGCTCTGGCTGTGTCGGACCAGAAGGTTCTGATCAGTGGAGGCTGCAATGCCAAAGGAGCCTTGCATGATGCCTTTGTTTTCCACCTAGGTGAGTGACTCTCCTGCCCTGTTTTGATAGCTGAAGGTGACTCTGGGGCTACAGTGGTGTTTCTGAAGACCTAGGCTAGTCCATTTGTCTCATCCCTTGCACTGGGAATGAGCTTGTCAGTATTGATAGCCCCTTTCGATTTCAGATACTCTCTCATGGAGCACAGTGATCCACCATGACCTCTGCTCTGTTCCCCGAGCTGGCCACACATTGCTTGACCTGACTCCTGCCCACTTGATGGATATGGACAAGGAGAACAAAGAGGAGCAGAACCTGCACACGGTGTTGGTCTTTGGGGGCTCCAACTGTGCTGGGACCTTTTATAACAGCACAGTCAAGATCCAGCTAGACCTAGGATAATGCATGATACTCAGAATAAGCCTGAGCAGCAAGGCTCTTCACCAGCCTAAATACAGGTATAGATGGCAATAAATGAGTCCAAGCAACATGGCAGTCCAGGTATCTGTATATAGGTGAATGCTGCCTTGGTACAAGAGATTGTGCGTTTGTAAAGTCTGAAGGCCATGGGTATTGTTCTCTTAGGGTACCTGATATACAGTATCTGGGCTCAGGTGCCAAAACATTCAGTGGGATCTGAGCTGAGTCCGTACAAGAACACAGACACAAGGTTATGGGTTCCCTTCTTGCCCTACAGGTTTTAAGCTGGAATTCTCAGGGTGCTTTCAGCTTTGAAGGTGATTCAGGTATTCGGTTTCATTTGGGATAACTGGAATGGGATCTACTCCTGCTGTTCGGAAAGTCCTCACAGTAAAAGTACAGACATGATTCTGGTTTGGAGGGAATCTGGGGTGGGATTCCCTTGGACAACTGTCTGCAGCTGAAGATTAGGAAAACACCTAGAGCAGTATCTGAGGATGGGAAAAAGAAGAGAACATAATTTTCAGTATAGGGGAGAGAGCTGTTTGTGCCTTGCTGTCTATGGCACAATCACCTAACTTTGCTCTAGGCAGACCTTTTATAAATTCCGTGTGACTGCTCTTGATATTGCAAGGGGTGACAGAGTTGCTGACTTGGCTCCTTCAACACCCCAACAAGGGTTAAGCTATCTTCCATCAGAGACTAGATCTCATTGTTTATATCCATGAAACTGATGACTGTGCTGTGGCTCTGAGGCAGCTGCAAGGATAAGCACACTGTGTACACTGATTCCCTGATGCTCTTTCCGTAGATGGTAGAAAGAAGTAGCCTCTGTGGGGAATACAGAATTGGCTCAATGCCTCACAGTTGTTTGTGGCCACATTCCCCAACCCAAATCCATACAGAGGGAATTTCTGATCATTACGGATACTTCTGCTTTAATCTGCTTCATGGAAATAGACTAGATATAAAAAACTAGTAGCTGCAGGTGTTCCAGCACAGGCATAGCTCCTGTAAGTTATCTGTGCTATTTCCAGGTCCTCTGTCCTTCTTCCCATCCAGATGAAAGGGAGACGATAGTACTAGGGATTCCTACTGGCACTGAAGTCCTACTCAAACTGTAGGTGTTGTCTTCTTTATCACACCAGCTTTCTAGATTTAATGTGTAGAAAGGCTTCAAGCTCGCAGCTCTGCAGGAGTATCTGGCTGCCGGGAAGGGTGGCTTATTTTGAAGGCCTCTAACTCCAAAAGAGCTTTATTTATTCTGGTTATTGTGGGATATGGACCCATGTCCACTTTGAATCTGCAAAAGGAAAAGAATTTGTGAAGTACTGTGAGTTGGAAAGCCAGTGCAGCAGTGAGCAGAAGTGCAGAGCAGTGTGATAGGCCTGCCTAGTGTGAGAGAATCTCACAGGCATTTACACTAACAGAAAAGGTTCATCCTTGTAGGTTTAAAACAAATGCTAGCAAGAATAATCAATGTCTGGAGAGGCTGTAAAGTCTCCTTCTCTAGAGATACTCAAAACCCAGCTGGATGCAATCCTGTGCCCCTTCATCTAGCAGGGAAATTGGACTGGATGCCCTCCAGAATTCCATTCCAATCCCAAAGATTCTGTGATTGTGTGATCTTCACCAGGCTTTTACGTAATGTGCAGCAAAAGGTAAGAAGACACTGCTTTTCTTGGGAATCATGCAGCCACTACTTGTATGGGTTTAAGGCTTTAAACAAATACAGTCAGATTAATCTCTTCCTCCTATGTGCAGTGTAAGAATAAACAGGAACAGAGAATGTGGAGTGTGGGCAACCTCAGCTTTTCTAAGGACATAGATCAGGTTTCCCCAGGGGCCTCTAACAGGAGACCACAGCTCCTTATTTCCAAAAGAGACAGTATTTATGAAATAGGAAAAATCATGGAGAAAAGAAACTTAAGTGGATAGGGCAGGCAGAAGGGATACTTTCTAACAGGCACAAGGAGCAGCAGAAGGTAAGCTCTGACAGCCCAGCATAAGTAGGTGTGTTGAAGAACACATCAAGCTTAGTCCCAATTACCTTTCAGCATTGGCAACTTGAGGCACTAAACACAGATCAGCCATGGAAACCTGCAAAGGTAGCAGAGAAAAGGGGTTAGAGTAACTCAGAGCCTGTCTCATCACACTTCCCAGTGGTGGCAAGTTTTGAGACCAGGACAGAAATTATTTTATCAGCCAGTACAGAAGAGTTGTCATGATGATCTAATTCTTTAATTCAGCATTAATAATACAGCAACAGTACAAGTAAAAGAACTTCATAGCAGTCACTAGTAGAAGCCATCAGCTTTTAGAAAGCTTTATATTTACCAGCTGATCATTATGACCTCAAGGACATTGTGGTTCTATGGCAACTGCCTCTGAGCAAACAGGTCTGCTGGCAAGCTGCAGAGGGAGGCGATGGAGGGAGGGGGGGTGTTTGCATGGCTGGGAAAAGATAAGTAAATTTTGCTTGTTTGCACTGCAGGAGTATTGAGCAGGTGCTGCCAGTGTCAAGACTTGGTACGTGATAGGGCCTCTGCACACAGGCTCAGAGACTTGCAGTCTGAAGGGAAGACTCAAGGACAGAGCTGCTGACTGCCTATGTGCACAGACAGAGGCAGCTGCCCCTACCCTGCTCCCAACGTCACAAAGCCCTTGGGTGCCTCTCAGAGCACATGTTAGTCTCCAACATTAGATCTTGTAAGTAGCCTTTGCCTACCAGGGGCTCCATAAGGCTGCTATTAGACAATCCTCTGCATCCCAGGATATTGCAGGAGCCTTCCTTTATTTTGAGGCTTTTATAGGAAAGATCTTTTGCCTGGCAGCAGAACTAATAAATGGAAGAGGCCTGAGCTGCATCTAGTTTGGTAAGGGTGAGACTAGCTTTTATGTGAGCTCTGTGAAATCTGTCCATATCAAAACTGGATGATCAGAGCAGAAAAATGCAAGCTGGTTAGAGGTTCCATAGAACAGAGCTAAGAACTGAACCCATGTTTCTTGAGCCAAGCTTTGTCCCTATGACAGGACATTTTGAAGTCCAAATCCCATGAGGATGAAATGATATATCATCTTTTCCCACACCTTCTAGTACCAGCCAGATCCTAGATACAGCTGCATAATCTGGCCATCAGCAGGTTATAGGCAGGGACAAGTAAACATCTCCATAACCCTCTGCCAGTCAGTAATGGCCTAAGTAGGATCCATACAGCTCTTTTTTGTTATGGTGAAGGCATTGCATGTAACTCTAGACAGTGGATGGGGTTGTGCTCTTGTGTCCTCAACTAATTTTCTTTCCTATTTTAGGGGAAGATACTGGGGTTTTCAGTTCTGCAATGGCACACAGGGCTCTCTGAGATACTTACTTCATCCCCCACACAATAGCGTCCAGCAGTGTGCTGCAGAATCTGCTCCAGTGCTGTCAAGAGAGGTGGTACACTGGAGTGAGGCATTGGAAACTCTATTGAAACAGACATCAAACACTTTCTAGACTGGGAATTATGAACAAGGGCATCTTAACCCTGAGAAGAGTATGAAAAAGGAGCAATTTGGGACAGAAACCAGAAGAAACAGAAATCTTAGTATATTAGGAGAGTCTTTTAGGATTGAAAAAGTCTTTCAGCTTTTTTGGACCCAGGGTTATTTCAGCTGCTTCAGACAATGCACCTGAAACACTATGAGGATAATGTAGAAATATGTTATTGGGGATGGGAAAAATGCAAAGGTTCAGTCAGTTTGTGTCTGTCAGAAGTGAAGGTGGGCCTGTCATTGCAGCACATGGGGGAAAGGGTTCTGAGGAAGCAAAAAGCACTATTTCTCTCAAAGAGGTAAAGAAATACTCTGCTACTTGCTAGACTCTGTGGGAGTTTGCCATTAGATGTCTGATTACAAGCATATATATATGTGTATATATATATATACATATATGTAGAACTCTGGAAGTGCTGTGAGCCCTTATGCTTCAGAATAAATCAACTGCTGCAGTGTGCAGGATGGCCCCAGGCTTCCCCTCTTCCACGTGCAGCAGTGGAAGTGTTCTCTGGACATCTTTCCTCTGAGATCCCGTGGAGCTAACAGTCCTGGACAAGTGATTCTGGGCAGGGAAGAGCACTGTCTCTGCCAACTAGGCAGGACCCCAGCACACCAGCCTAGGAAGATCTGTGGTTCTACTTGAAAAGGCAAGTAGAATGCCAGTAGTGCAGCATTTTGTAAGGTCAGCCAAAATGCTGTTCATTTTGTATGTGGGATGTACCTTGAAATCCAGATGTGATACAGTTCTGAGCCCACTCCATTTTTTTCTCCCCCATTTGTTTCAGGACACTCAGGTTCTGTGAAGGCAAAGCAATCTCCAGTTAGATGACTACTGCTGACTGGATCTTGCCCACTGTGTCATCCAGTGGAGGAGAGGGGAGATGAGGAGTTGCCAAGGCTGAATCCCTGGCCTGAGTTCAGTTGGTTGGGTCAGCCTTGACCTCACCTTCACCGAATCATGCACCCTGCTGTATCTTTCTCTTGGCACTACCATTCTGTAACAGTTGCCAGGGTATCCCTTTGCCTCTTCCCTTTGGGTTGCTCAATTCTCTTCTTCCTAAAATGTCTTAGACCTAGCAGTAAAACCATACGGATTCAGCTCTTTCTGGAAAGAACCCTGGGGTGCTATAGGATTTGCTGTGTTGGAAATACTGTGTTGTTGCCACTGGCAGATGAGGCAGGGGTTAAGCAGATTTTATCTGCTAGCACACCAGTCTGAAATTCTGCCACCCAGCTGGCTGGCAACAATTTAAAGAGACTGAGCATTTCAGAGACAGAAATCCTTTCTTATTTTCTCATTTGCATGGATCTGACAAGACAGTACCTGGAGTGGTTGAATGCCAGAGACAATGTGATCAGCGATCATTCTGACTTGGGCTCTCTTCTTTGGATCTTGGGGCAGGAGCCTGGGTTTAGGATGTGTCTCTTCCAGGTAATTAATTATAGCTAGCTGTAATGAACAAAGAGATAATGAGAGATTATTGGAGAGCCAATGAAAACTTGACATCCTGGACACCTGGGAAAGGGGACCTGATCCAAGAGAATACAACAGCTTTTGAATGCAGTTTGTTACCAGTCCAAAGAACAGAATAACCCCTCTGACATCTGCCTATGACCTTGTCGTCATTTGGTCCAGCTGTAATTTCAGGCAAACCGTGAAACAGCCATCTAAGTCAGACTACAAACTGCTCAGTGAAAGGCAGAGTTATGAACCAAAGTGGAATTGAACTTAAATCCTTGACAGTAGTTTCCCATTAGGGACTATGTGCTATTTCTGTTCCCAAGTGGGATCATAAATGCCATCTCTTTTCCAGTGTATGGATGAGAGCTCTGGGGAAAAAGATGGGGCAAAGCCACCCCATCCAGATTGGGCAGCAGTGAAAGGAGTGAAAGGTTATCAGGGATTTGGCTGGTAACTCACTGACTGAGAAAGGGTGATGCCATCAATTTTCAAGGCTGGGACTTGCTGCATTGGATTCAGTGCCTTGAATTCAGCAGAAAACTGTGGAAACAAACCTGAGATTACTCTACAGCAATAAGAAATTCTTCTTCCTTGTTTTCTTCTCCCAGAACCCTGTTACCAATTTCTTTTTCCTACATTTTTCTCTCTGCCTTAATACTAATCTTTGCAGTAAATTATGCTGTACTATTAGCCTACAGCAAGCTCTCACTGGGGCTCAGGGATCACTGCATCCAGGGCCAGACTGCCTTATCTCTTGACAAAGCATCACTGCAATGCCCAGAATGGGTGGTACTGCATTGGTGCCACCATTACTGTCCTAGTTCTGCAACTCTGCCTTAGCCCATACCAGCCCATTGAGCTGGTGGTACTACAAGGTGCACAACTCCCTCCTATGGACCCCCAAATAAGGTCTCAGTGAAGATCTCTTTTGGCAACCCACCTCTTCCTTTTGCCAGGCCCTTAGCAGCCCTCTGCAATAGCATTTAGCATAGTGTCCTTTGGACACCCCCTACCCCTGCCTCCCTGCACTTTCTGGTGCTAATTGAATGAGACTGAGTCTGTTTAAAGTGCAGTGCAGCTTCTCTGAAGTCTGTGCTCCAGATGTATTCAGCTGTATCATGGTAAGCAAGAGCAAAACATCTTCAGCCTTACGGATTCAGTCACAAATGTCTGAGGGAGGAAAAAGCCTATAGTCTCCTGCAGTCATATTCTCCTTCTGTCTCATATGCCAGGGAATACTGGCTGACAGTAACTATTAATTACAGAGAAGTGGTAAAGAATTCAGTAACTTTGCCTGTGAACTTTCTAGTGCTAATCCCAAGTCTCCTAATGATCCCCAAGTTCAGTACCCCTGGAGAGAGCAGTGGTATCTTTATCCTTACCTGCTGTCCTCCATCCTTAATGAGGTTCACTGGGACCAGGTCATAGGAAATCCCTTTCAGAGCCAGTGCTAGGGAGAGCAGAATGTACAGCTTCAGACAGGTACCCTGGGACCAGTTTGGTTGGTAATGGGCTCAGGGAAATGTTAGCATCTATGTTTGAAAAAAGACCCTATCCCTCAAGGAGGGTGGCCTAAGTCCACTGAGAAGACAGTGCTCTGGCAAATGAAGGACCAAAGTACTAAAGATCAGTCCTGGCAAAACCACTGCATTTTTCAAAATAACCTTTGTAACTCTTTGCAGCAGCACAGCCATTCCTGATTCAGTTTATAGAGAGCACCTGTAAAACCGTTCTATCCCAGTACAAGTAGGGACCATTCCCAGCCCTGCTTAGCTCTCAAGACCTGGGCAGGCCAGAGTCTGAGGCAGTATTATGAAGCCTTCATATCTGTTCTCCTCTATTCCACCTGCCCCAGGTAATCTGCAGTTTTCCCCTCCCTCCCTGTGGGCAGATGCCTCACTGTTCCAGGTTCATGTTTGCTGACCTCTCTGTTAATAAGTGATTGATTAATTGGGTTAGTGAAGCACAGGATACTGCAACACTGAGAGAAAAAATGGGAGATCAACACTGAATCTTACCGATTCGCACTCTCCAAGAACAGGAACTTCGGAAATAGCTGTAAAGTATTGGCTGAGAAGAGAAAGATGAAAGGGTTATATGCTGGGAGCACCAGAGTATTGTATGTAAGGAGAAGCATGCATGAGCAGAAGACATTTCAGGAACTCTAAGACAGGGGAGAGCAATTTTTGGAGGAGAGCTCCTTTCTGAAAGTAACTGTTCCTGATTTGGGCACACAGGTGGCATCACTCTCATAACAGCCTTCTGGTTATTCAGTTGCACCTGATGTTTCCAGCAGTGCACAACTGACCTTGGAATTATTCCCTATAAAGCTTCCTTCTTTGTCCCTATCCACTATTGCTAACTTCTATCCATCTTAGATTTCTGAAACAATTTCTGCATTGATTGTGCCAAGCACCTGCACTGGGTATTTGCATGGATTGAAAGAGCTTTTCCAGCCATGCAGGGAAAAGCCAGATCTCTTTCCAAATAAGAAGAGCTTCTGCTGTTTGAGATGAAAGCCATGAAGACAGACAATTCATCTCTACCTGAACTATAACACTGAGGCAGCTTTCCCAGACACTTCCACCCTGTCCAAACTCTCACCTTTTCAGATGCCATGGCAAGTGTGTGCAGTTGTCTCCACAAGATAAAAACTACCTCTGTATTTTCCCTTTCAACTCAGCTGGACTGGGGGAAGGCTTCTCTCCTAAAACCAATCAGGAAAGGACTACGCCCCCCAGTCTGTGCCCAGGACACAAAGCCAGCCAGTCAGATTCAATCCTGAGTCACTGTAATCATCCTCTCCCAGCCCTGATGTCAAAACCATTACTGAGATTTAAGCTTGGAAGCACATTTGGGAACCATTCTTATTTCCACAGCTTTTTATCCAGTAACAAGTAAGATATCTAGAGAGCCTCCCACGTTCTCACCAGTTGCCAATACAGGTATCTAACCGTGGAGAACAAAACATGAAAAGCAAAGCTGCATGCAGAATTTCCATTTCACTAGGGAATGACTTAGCTCCTGGCATGGGCTGCCTTTGTAGGGAGATTCCTTAATGTGCTCCTGTAGCTCTCCTCCCACCAGTACTGGCCAGTGCAGGGGCTTTTCTACATGGCAGATGCGGGAGAAGCTGCTACTCTGCTCCCAGACCAACTTTCTGGAAAATAAAAAGATTGCTTTTTTTATGTGTCATGGTGTTTTCTTTCCACACAGGAGACTGGTAGTCATGTATGTCTCTAAATAAACCTGTACTCATGTCTCTCCTTGCTTACACAGACCCCCATGGCATGCCATGGATCTCTCTGGCATGTCTCTGGGAGGGTTTCTACCCTCCCAAAATGCATAAAAATTTTTCCAGAGACTGGCAGCAAGACAGAAGAAAGCAGGGATATGCCCAATGATTGTCTGTCAACAGAAAACCAGAGACACACTGAGGATCTCTGTGCTTGGTTTTACTTTGTAAACCTGATGCTTCTCTTACAGTTTAGATTGGTTCACATAACTTTAAATGAGGTATGTCTTTGACTAAATTATTCAGATTTACTGGAAAATTACTTACGAGAGGAAAGTGATGGTAGTACTGGTAACACTTTAGTGGACAAAGTATTTACTGATTTTCTTAAATTCTCTGCTCCTGGGACCAGGGCATTAGAAATATCAGCTATGTTCATTTTTCAAATGTCTAGCCTGCTGAGTTGCAGGGAAAGAAACAGAAACTTCAAATGTATTGCTTCAAAAGAGAGACATAGAGCATTCATGAGATACTGATTTTACTAGCTTTTCCTGAGGACCTTGCTAATGATTTTCTGGCTCAGAAATTCAGGTCCTTCACCACATCTGTTTTGGACTCTGGCCTCTCAGCTGGCAGCGACATTTCTCCTGATTCTCTCTGCAGTTATTTTTTTTGGTTTTACAGCCTGTGCTATCATTTGGAATAAACTGTGCTAAGGTAATTGCCTTGCTCTAAAATTTCAAGGCCCTGGGGGCTTTCACCAAAAAGGACATGGAAACCAACCCATCGTTCAGTTGGGAACTGTCTCCAGAGGCTGAGAGCCTGGAGTGATCTCTTGAATTCATGCTGTTTTGCTCCCAGCAGCAGGGCAGATCACAGGCAAAAATAATCAGCTAAGTAAGGACTAGAGACAGCAGAAACGTTTTGTTCTCAGTACACAGGTCCCAGAGTGACACTGTATCTTCCTCAAGAGGAAATGCTGAGTATGGGCCAGGGAAGTATCAGGAAAGAACTTCCTGTATTTACAACCCTGTAGGATAAAATCCCCAAAACCTGCAGTTTAGACTGGCTGGAGCTGGGATGATAGCGGGAGGACAGCATTTGCCTAATGTCTACTGAGATTTCTGGTTTGGTTCTGTTTTCATTTCTGGCAATCAGTGAGGAAAGTTTGAGCTTAAATACCAGTCCAGAGTAAAAATTTGGGAAATGCATTTCATTGCTGTGAAAGTTGGAAGAAACACCTCAAACTTCATGTGTTGTCCTCTCAGGTTTCCTGTCTTCTCCAGTATAGTCTCCTCTGGATACCACCTCTTTCCAGATGATATATGGGATGCACTTGGAAAGGCCAAATCTCTTTCCTGAGACCTATCAAGCCCAGCAGCCTGCACACATACTGTTCCTTGGAGGCTGGCGTAGGGGACACCTCGGTATCTGAAAAGCACTGCTTGGACTCTGCTGGGTTCAAATGCAAAGCAGAAATAACAGATTTGCTCCTAAATTCTCAGTATCTCTGCAACAGGACTTGGTGTGAACAGTGCACGCGAATAAAATATGGTTAGTAAGCACCATCGTTAAAAGCATTAGCATACTGAAGCATTTTATTTAGCAGGGGGTTTAATTCCTTGCTTTCCACTGCGACAGAGGCACGGGTGCAGACCGAGGCAGCAGAGGCGCTGCGGGGTGTAGTCCTCCCGGGAACCGCCATCCCGGCCTTCCCGAGGTGCCGGGGCACCAGAAGCCGATCGTGGCCGCGATCCCTGTCAGCCGCCACGGCCGGGGACGGGGCCGAACCGAGCGAGGCCCGCGCAGGCCGAAGGCGGAGAGCTGCCGCCCCAAGCCCCGCTCCCTCCGGCTGCGGCGCCGCCATCGCACCCCGCTCCCCTCCCGCCCCGCAGGGAAAGCGCGGAGCCACCGCCGCGTACCTTGGCGGCGGCAGCGCTCATTGCCGTCCTGGCCTCCGCTCAGGGCTCGGCGGCTGCCCGGCACCGCATCGCCGGGACTGCATCCCCCGGCGTGCCCCGCGCCCCGCCCCGCGCTCCGTGCCCAGGATGCGCCGCGCCCGGCGCGGTGCAGCGCGCGGTGGATCCCCGCGGATGCCGCCGCGCCAGCGGGAGTCCCGCCGGGGCCCGGGGGAACCGGGGGGGCCGGCGCGTCCCGCCGCCCCGCCCGCCGCGACTCGCCCGGCCGCGCTGGCACTCGTAACCCTCCTCAGCTTCGCCTCCCGCTTCCACCGCCTGCGGGAGCCGCCGCACGTCTGGTACGGGCCGGGGCGGGGCGTGCGCCCCTCCGGCCGGGCACTGCCCGAGCCCCGGGGTGCGGGTGGGTGCGTGTCCGCCTCCTCCCGGCCACAGCGGCCGGGACTGCGCCCTGACTCCCGACCCGCGCCCCTTTCCCGCCCCGGCCTTGCCCGGCGTGGGAGGGATCCCTGTTTATGCCAGGCAGGTGGAGGGACGGGACCATGGCAGTGAGGGCCACAGGGAAGCGCTGCGCTCTCAGGCCGGCCCGGCCCGGGTCCTGCGCCGCTCCCCGCTGCTCTCGGGACGTGCTGCAGAGAGGGCACCGGCTCCCGGGGAGGCGGCTTTGGGCATTTGTGTGCAGCAGGCTGGCATTTTAGCCTCGCTAAGGTCCATTTGGAATCAAAAGGACAAACCAGAGGTTGTGGAGTGATAATATCAAACTCTTTTAAAAAAAGACCTTTCCTAGAGTGGCTGAAATGCTCTCCATGATTTCCTACTGAGTATAACGCATTGTCTCATGTGGAATGTATGGCAGAACCCGCTATACTATAAAAAGCATAAGTAAAAATACATTCCTTGATTTTTTTTTTTTCTTTTACTGTCTTCAGAATTATAGGAGATTGGGTGTTGTGGTTTGTGTTTTGTTGGTGTGTTTTTTGCAGTTGGGATGAAACTCATTTTGGGAAGATGGGAAGTTACTACATTAATCGGACCTTCTTCTTTGATGTCCATCCTCCTTTGGGGAAGGTAAACTGCTTTTCTGGTACAATGAAAGTCTGCCTCTGCCTTCTGGCCAAAGGATGTGAACAACGAAGTCTTTCCTGACTGTTGTTGACATAATAGCAATTTGTGCTCTGTGTCCAGAGTCTCAATTTGCAACGTTTTGTCTTCACAAAAATGCTTCTAATATAAGAAAACCGAACAATATTGCATGTTGGGTTTTTGAAAGGCTTGATGTGGAAAAATCAGTGTGACACTTGGAGGGCGTATGTAAGAGAAGCCTACATTTTGATATAAGTTCCTCAGAACTTGTGAGAAGATGAGATGCCTACCACAAAGGACTCTGAGAGCACTACTTTCCTGTTCTGTAAATGAACTTGTTTTAGCAACAGTGTGTAGTTTGGATGAAGGTGCATCCTCCTGCCTCATCAAGGTTATCTTCCTTTCAGACTGAGTCTCCTGAAACTAAAGGGATAAGGAGCTATGGGTGACTCTACAGAATTCTCTCTGCTCAATTCCACACCTGGTATTTTTCTTGAGCTTGCAGTCATCCTTATAGACTATAGCCAAAATAATTCTGATTTTGCCTTTAGACGAAGGGCAATATGTATGCATATGATTCTTGCAAATAAATTCTTTTTTGAGTGGTGTGTCTGAATTATTTGTCCTCTGGATCAATGTGGTTTGTATAAAAATCTTACATGCTGCTAGCTTGGGTGCTTTTTCCTCCAGTGTGATTTTCCTGACCAGTTTTTTTCACCTTTCATTTTCAGATGCTGATTGGACTTGCTGGCTACCTTAGTGGATATGATGGTACATTTCCTTTCCAAAAGCCAGGGGATCGATATGAGCAGCACAACTACATAGGGATGAGAGGGGTAAGGCTCTGCAGGCTAGTGTCAAGCTGGTTAGCTTTCCTGTTCCTTTCAATACAGAGTGTTACATCTTTAGAACAGCTCTTCTTGATCAGGTCAGAGGTCTGTTTAGCCTTATGCCTTGTCTTTGAGCTCCTTTGAAAAGTGTTAATTGTTCTATTGTGAATAAGTCTTAATGTCTGGCTGTGAGAGGCCAGGTAAGAAATTAAGGTGAAAATTGAGGCCAGCTCTTCCTGCTAATTAGTGAGACTACACTGCTGCATGGGATAGATACCTTGCCTGTTCTGCAAAGGAAACATTGCTGAGTCTGAGTGTCTCTCACTCCATTGTGCCTGGCTAATCTACTGGGGAGCCAAGGATATCAAAAAGCCACGATCATCCAGTGGCACCTGCAGTTTGCCACCTCCAGTGACACTGAGCTGAGTATGCTGATGGAGCCTGGGACCGCAGGGCAGAATTCAGAGTTGTGTTCTATCTGAAATCCTGGCTGTACTGCTAGTTAGGAAGACCAAGAGCCATATGACTGACAGCAGATAAGTCGAAAGGAGAAACAGTGGTAAATTGCTAGTACCTAGAAAGAAAACTGAAAACTGGGAAGGCATGTTTTCTTAGTTTAGTTTCCAGAGGTTCATGGTTTTAGATTTCCCTGAGCCAACTGTGGGAGAGGTGCTGGAACCAGACATTAAAGAGAATAAATTCTACTGTGGTCTTGCTTTCTTTTGTTTTGATTTCTGCTCTTCCTCCTCCAACTATCCTTGGTCTTATGTAGGAGAGGGGAATCTGGTCTGCTAAAGATACAAGGTATATTTTGTTCTTAGAGTTCATAGTCTAGAATCTTGTTATAAAAAAGTTGAGTGTAATGGATGTGTAGTGCACCTACTTGACCCATCCTTTTATGAATATCTGGTGTAGTCAAGCAAGAGTGTGGCTGACTGGTTACTGACACCTCTGCAGAACAGAGTAAGCCTCTGTCCTCTGATCAGTGTCTTTGTTCAGCTGGCTTTTGTCCGATATTCTTTGTGACTCAGTTCAGCTGCTGCAACTTATTGTAGGTATGGAAGATGAAGGAAAGGAAAGGGTGTGAGCTCTTGTTCAACATGGATGGGGTTATAACTTCTCCCATGATCTCTTCCTGCAGTTCTGCGCATTCCTTGGCTCCTGCCTGGTTCCCTTTGCCTACCTCACGGTGCTGGAACTGTCAAAGTCACTGCCAGCAGCCTTACTCACAGCTTTCATCCTTGTTTTTGGTAGGTGTTCCTGCTACAGCAAAATTGAGTGTCTTAACTGTTCAGATAATTTAATTTCTGGATTATCATGTGTTACCTAACCAGGGGATATTTGGGTTGATGAGAGACTTTCTGAAAAGCAAAGTAATTCCGCTTTTTTATATATGTATGTGTATGAGGCTTTTTAATTGGTGGTCCCCTTGAGAACTTCACAGTCTTGTTTAGTTCACGGGTACTTCTGTTATTTGTATAACGGTATTGGATTAGATTTCACCTTAATTTTAAAAATTTTTGTAAGGTGGATGGTCAGGAATGACTTTGTCCACTCATGAAATATTGATGTTTCCCATATGAATTACAGAGATGTTTAACAGCTGCTGCATTACTTGAGAAGAGTTCACAATAAGAAATTAATAAAGGTCCTTGATGAATTGAGCTAAGTGGAGAAATTGACCTTGCAAATGGAGTTACCCAAATAGGGGTTTTGTGAGGACACACAGGTATTGAGGCATGGAGACTTCAGATATCAAAGCCATATTAATTTTTTATAGGTACCATATAAAAGATGATTTCTCTTTTGGCGTCCTCTGGCACCATGGTGGTGCCTTAGATCATTTGTGCTGTAATCCTCTCCATCTGAGTATGTTACCAGCACTTTCCAAGTGGTGTTTCACAGAAACTGCTTTACTGCCTGGTTTTTATTTGTTTTTTTGGGGTTTTTTTTTGCTTCTTTTTTCTTTGTTACCCAGGTAGAAGTTGAAATGTTGTGATCTCCTTCCATTTCTGAAATTTCCCTCCTTCTTCTTGTCTTAACTACACTGAGGATACTGAATTCCCACAATCTTAGATTCTCTTTGGAACTGCAACTCTTTTTGACATTGCTGTGTGTCTCTTTGCAGATACAGGCTGTATTACTTTGTCCCAGTATATTCTGCTGGATCCCATTCTAATGTTCTTTCTCATGGGAGCTGTTCTGAGTATGGTGAAATGTAATAACTGTGCAGACAGGTAAGATACAGATGATAATTTTGTTAAACTATAGGGATTCAACTTTCACACAATTAAAGTAATGTCTGCTGTTGGTGATGTGTGAATGGCTGAAATGAGATTATTTCAGGAAATTTGAAGGTGAAAATGACTATTGGTAGGGGAGAAAAATTTTTTCTATGAGGATTTATGTAGTAAGGGAGAAAGTATTGTGACTGGGGTACACCGAGAGGGAGTATTCAATAGATTACTTTAGCATGAAAGGAAATGTCAGCAGAAATAGTTTGTGCAGTTTATGGAACCGCAAATCTGGAACAAGATGGTTAAAGCTTTTTAAAACTTGACAGGGAAGAAAGCTAATAAAGAATACTGCAGATCAGAGGAGGAATGAAGGATGGTTGTAGCATATTCAAGGCCTTGGTCCGTAGTGGCAAAATTATTGTTATCTTGAACCAGTTACTTTGTTTCCAGGCTGGAGAAACACAACTTAACTGTGACTGTAAGCACCTATAAAAATCCTGCTGTCTGGGGTAAATAGTGTAATTTGTTTGATTTAGAGAAATTGCTACAAAAACTTTGAGGGAGATACAGCCAGGATGATCCTGAATAAAGTAGTCAAGTTGCTAAGGATATTTGCTATAGACCCATCCCAAGAGGGTGGTGATTTATAGGTATTGGAATATGTCAAAAGGCTTCTTTGTGGCTGGGCTGCACAGAGTAGTTTCATTGAAATGCATCCTGAATTCAAAGACATAAAAACTTGAAATTCTGTGCTATATACGAGCAGTTTTTATTTCTTTAAACACTCAAGAACTGATCGTATCGATCTTACAGTGTCTACAGTTCACGTGGCTGAAATGCAGCCTGCAGCATCATGTACTGCTATCTAAGGCCATCCTTATCTATAGCATATTCCCCAGGGAGTGCAAGCACTAAATTATAGGGCAGTGCTTGATCAGCTCTGTGTGCCTTGACCTGAATTTATTGTTCATATCTTAGAACTAATCCTGTTGTCGAAGTAGTTGATATTCTGCGAATTAAAAGCCAACTTCAGCTATTGTGTTGCTTAGCAGGTCATGAGGATTTTGTCTAGTCAAAATAAATGCGTCAAGGCATCAGGAATCACTAGGAAAAGGGTTTTAAATTCTCCTGTCATTTTTTTTCATCTCTCTTCTGTGGTTCAGTTTTATGTCAGTTTATAATTTGTTTGCTTTTTACTGCAGCTTTTGTTTGTATTTTGAATAGATGTTTTCCACTAAGGCTTTCTTGCTTTAGTAGGGGTGGCTGCTCTTTGTCTCTTGTTCTTCTCCATGTCCCTAACTTTCTGAGAGAAGTAAGTTTGCACTTCATGGAGCAAAATTCTTGTTTCTATTCTCAAAACTTCTATGTAGTCAGACTTTCTTCACACTAGTATTTTAGCTTATACTTGGTGTCTATGTCTCCATCCTCAAATGGGAGATCTAGGGTTGCCCTGGCTTAAGTGTACCTGAAGCTTGTATCAAGGCTTCACAAGCCTGTGTCTGAAACCAGTATCCTTGCATGATTCTAAACTAAATTAAAAACTTGTTTTTCCACTCCTTATGGGCTCCTGAGCAGATGGATTGTAATTTTGTGGCGTAACTGATTTGTTACTTATTTTTGTGACCACGGGCTGCCCATTCATGTAGCCATCATTTTATTTACTGACTTGCTCTACTTGGTCCTGCAGGCCGTTTTCGGTGTCCTGGTGGTTCTGGCTGAGTCTAACTGGTGTGAACCTTGCTGGCGCAATGGGGGTAAAATTTGTTGGCCTTTTTGTAGTCCTCTTGGTTGGCCTGAACACAATCTATGACCTATGGGACTTGCTGGGAAACCTGAGCCTGTCACTGGTGAGTTTCAAAGACTTTTCTTTACTTCAAGGGTTTCTTTCTTTGTTTTGTTTGCTTTGTATTCTCCTAGTGTTTGACAGCCCTGCAGGTACCCAAACAGAGATACTCTGTCTGCAGCAAAGAAGGGCATCTGATGTGGGTGATGAAAAACAGAGATGAAGGTTATAATGAAAAATCTATTGCCAGACTTTTGAAAAAAACCAAACACACTTATATTAGCAGGACATAATGGTGTACCAGCACAGCAAAAAGATTGTTACTTTTTCCCGAGAGAAACTGTTACCATTTCAGTTGGATGAATTTTCAGTCTAGGCTCAAAATGCTCATTGGTAATGGCTTTACAGTGGCCCAAAGCAAGATGTTGTCCAACACTGTTACATGACCTTCCAGGGAGTATGTGCTACCCAGCAGACAGGCATGTCTTGCAGCCCTTAGTTTGCATAAGCAGCATGAGCTGAGGCTCTGCTTTGTGAGGGTAAGGGGGCATGGGCTTCATAGCAGGCGCGTGTGGAGCATCACAAGTAATAGAAATGCACTGCAACTTGCAGTATCCATAGCCAGTCCAGAAGAAGAAGGCAGCCATAGCCTCCTTGATTTCACACACATTTAGTTCTTCTAAGCCCTAAAAAATTTGCTAGTGGATTTGAGTGTCCTGGTCTAATATATTGCATTTTATGTTTGTGGACTGTGAAATCTGCTGTTTGGAGAAATACCTTAATGTACCATTTGCTGTCTTGCAGCCAGCAGGAAGACAAATTCTTCAGTCGCATCTTTTAAAAGGTGTTCAGTTCTCCTCTTGTCTCAGCCTCTTCTGAAGCTTGAAAATTCTATTTCTTTCATTTACTGTTTTTGTCTCGTTTGTCTTATAAACACTGGGGGCATGGGGGGAACTTTTTCTCTTCCTGCTGTGTGATTTGTTTTCTGTGATTAATATGAATCAATATGGGCTGCAAAGATTCAATGTTCCAACTCCAGAGAAACACTTCTTGAGCAAAGTCAGTTAATTGCATTTGAAATAGAACAAATCCATCATGTCTAAGCTTTCTGCCAGCAGACGGCTGCACAGTGATTTCATTTGTGCTGCTGGCAGCAGAGGCAGCAAACCCTGAGTGTTAGAATATGTAAAGAAATTTAATCCAGAAGGTAGATGCTTTCTGAATAGCTATTTGGCAACCTTGGTGCTTGAGGAGAGGGGAAAAAAAAGGTGAGGATTAATCTCCTGAAAGCCTGAATAACTTATCTCTGCATTTTTTAGGAAGCTACTTATGATTATTTACATGCAATTTTATGGGGACTAACTTGATTTCTGGAATTCTCAGCTTGTGTTGGTCCACTCTTCTGGTTTGCTCACTGCTATCTTTCATATGCACTTTCTTTTTTTTTTGACTTTGCATTGAAATCTTTAGTTAAAGAAAAAAAGGCCCCAATATGCTTCAATTTTCATGACAAGGTTAAGTTGGAAACTGGAGGTTAGTTCGTGTGCCTCTCCACTGCGTGTGTTTGGTTATGTACCATCAATCAGCATTGTTCCAAGTGTCCAGTGGTTATTAAGTGTTCTGCTGAAATACTTGAGCTGAACAGCTCTTTCCTTTGTTGACTTCAGTGCATTTTGCAATGTGTTCAGCTTTTTCCATTACTTCTGAATTAATTGATTCAGGTACTAAGGGATGGAGAGTGATTAGCTTAATGATTATATGATGGGTATCATGTTAAAAAAATATGGAGAATAGCAAGTGCATCTGCTTTCATCCACTTTGAAGTTAGTGTAGGCATTTAGCGTATAATTTTTGCTATTTAATTTTTTTCATCTTCCACAGCTGTTTACTATCCACCCTCTATTTTACATTATTTACTCTAATACCAGCAGTGCCAGTAGGATGTGAAAATGTAATATGTTCTTGGGCATCTGTTCGCAAACCACGTTTCAATTGGTTGAAATAAAATATTTTTCCTTCCTGTTGAGACAGCTCAAGAACAGGTTTTGCTGCTGACTTTTCTGTAGCTTCTGGCTGAGCAGCACTAGAAGTTGCAGTGTGAGAGCAGTCTTGCTAAGCAAGGTGATTTCTGTGAGTGAAGCATATCTAGGTCCCCAAGAAGTCCCGGTTGTATTCACATTTGCATAGACTTATTGGGGGAGCAACTTTTCATTTGCCCTCTTGCTTAGCTTTGGTAGTTACTATTTTGGAAGCCATCTCTTTGCTGGGATTTTAGGTCGAGATGTGTACCACTGATAAGCAAGTTAAGGTCCTTGCTCTCAAAAGTGTTTTCGATGGGAGCTGCCCAACCTCCCTTGCCGAAGTTAGGGATGCTCAGCATTTTGGAACACTAAACTCACCTATTGCCTGTTTTTGTCCCTTTTCCCATGACCCTAAAATTTCAAGGTACCATAGCTCCAGTTTTTGGAGATACACAGCGATGTCTGCCTCAGCTTTTACCTCTCTCTGGGCCTTTCTGAGGTAATTCTGCAGCCTGTTGAGCTTTCTTGCACTGCAAGCTCCAGCTGTAGGACTGCTATTCAGAGTTCTGTGAAATAAGGAGTGAAGTTGTTCCTGCAGCTGCACTGTTTGATCCAGGCTGTGTTTGTTACAGATCATGTTTGGGAAGCATTTACTGGCTCGTGTACTCTGCCTCATCGTGCTCCCGCTTGCCCTCTACACGGCTATGTTTGCTGTTCATTTTGCAGTGTTAAACAGAAGGTATTTCACAATGTTTTCTTCAGAAGAAGAATTAATTGTCTTTGCTTTGAATTAAAGGCTATTGGTTATATAGTCCTCCACTTTCAGTGTCAGAAGCACAGTCACAAGCTGTGTGTTTAATTCCCTTCCCCAACTCTCTGGCCAAGCTGGCAGTGAAATTGAATTTGAGCTTGAGACTTTCTGAAGTGCCAAGTAAGTAACGTAACCAAACTTTGTCTCATTTTTTTTTCTTCCTTTCCTTCTGGGACCTGAAAATGTCACAACGCTATTCTTTGTCTTTTTGTAATTAAAAAAAAGTTATTGCATTCCTGAAAAATGGCTGTGATTAAAAAAGTCTGAGTGTGCCTGAAGGGAGGGCTCTTTTCTGAATGCCTGCAACCAAGGGATGCTTTTTACAAGGAAAGAGCTAGTAAAATGGCCAAGTAATGATTTCCACATGCCAGCATTAAAAAATGAGGTGAACAAGCATTTCATTGTAGAAAAAGAATAAAAAAATAAATCTGTTATTTTTCAGTTAAAGTCGACTGGTCTTACCGCTAACCTCTTAGCAGAAATAAGACGACAGGAGCCACGGAGAAAGGCTTTGTTATATCTGTCCTGACAATGGATCAGTTTATTTGTTTTAAGAACACCTCCAAAGACAGTTCTGGTGCTTTGTGCAGTGCCAGAATGTACATTTTGTGACCTTAAGCCCTTGTAGCTCTGGAGAATTTCCTGCAAGATTGTCTCTTATCTGCTGTGATTATATACATTACAGAAGTGTGCCTCTAAGGGAACTGCACCCACTCTTCTTCTTCTGATGCCCAGTCTGGTTTTATAATTTTTCTTCTGTAAAAACAACTTGGTAATGCATGACAGAGGTTTGTATGCATGTTCAGTGAGACTTCAAATTGTCACATTCTTTGCTCTCTTTTGTAGTGGTCCTGGGGATGGTTTCTTCAGTTCAGCATTTCAGTCCCAGCTGGTTGGGAACAATCTTCATAATGTCTCCATTCCAGAGCGTGAGTGTCCAAATGAATAAAGCACTCTGGATGTTGTCAGTGTACATGAGAGCTTAAATAAAAATGGTGTCTCCCGTGACTCGGTGCAGGACAGTGTGGATTCTGCCTTCCATGGTCGAGGTCAGATCCACGCTATTGACAGAAAGAAAAAGGCTGAAAATACCACTATGTTCAGTGCATGGTCACTAGCTGTTTCATCATATTCCATCTAGAGGGAAAGATGCCATTTTGAGGGATTTGACTTCTATGCATGGATTTTCTTATTCTTTGGTTCTGTATTGCTTGAGACAACAAAAAGATGTTTGTCCTGTTCACCTTAGATTTGTAGGTGTTCAGATGGGGCATTTGTTTCCAAAATATGTGTAAATGGAAACTATCAGGTTGTGTGACACAGTGTGCCACTGGTCCAGCCATGTTTTATTCAGAATGAATCTGAATTTAGCTAAAAGAATGCTCTGTGGTTGTTCCCTAATCCTCAGGTTGGCTAGGGACTACTCGGCCTTTAATATGGTTTGGCTTTATGATTAATTCAGCTTTTTTCTGGCTGTTCCCTGCTCCAGAGCTGCCACTGGAAGAGCATCAGGTCTGTTCTCCAAGGCTGAGTTCTCCCACTTGTGTTGGGGGGCTGGGAGGGAAGATGTCTTAAACCGGGGTATCAGCTTTGCTATCCAATAGCTGAGCTTCCCTCCCTTCCCTGTTGTATTGCTGTAGGGGTCAGCAATGTTTTAATTTTACTGTATACTCTTAGGGAAAGCTATCTCAAAACTTTCATTATGAAATTACATAGCAAAGAATGCCTTAGCACTTCTGTTTATGTTAAAACTCAGTGGGAGAGTTTTAAGTGTTTCAGCCAAATGTTATGTAACTGTTTCACTGAATCCGGGTTAGGGATGGGAGATGAGCTCGGTAATATGTCAAACAGGAAACAAACTTGCATCAGAACAATGGAGAACGCGTGCCTAATCAAGCACTGTAGACTAGCTGGGGGAGATACAGGAGAGCTGCCTTATGTCTTTTTTCCTCCTTTTTTCTCATGCAGATCTGGCTTATGGGTCTGTGGTCACAATGAAGAACCTTCGGATGGCAGGGGGATACCTTCACTCCCACTGGCACCTGTACCCGGAGGGCACTGGGGCTCGCCAGCAGCAGGTTGGTGTGCTGTGGTAGTATGGCCTGTGACTACAACCGCTGACTGGCTCCCTTTGCATTTAGCATTAGGGGTGATGTGACAAGAGCTATGTGTTTATTCAGCATCTGTTACCCTCTCAGTGCCACAGCTGTGCAGTTGGCTTGGAACTCTGACTAAAAAGGAGGCTTGAAGAGAGCCTACCACATTGCACCAGGGGGGTGACTTACAGTAACAAGGCTTTGCTATAATAGCAAGACCACTGTCCATAAATGGAGTCCAAGAGGACTTCAGGATAGTCTTCCATAATGAAAGTTACCTCAAGGAAGGCTGTAAAACTTTGTTTAAAACAAGTACATTATCTTACAGGTTTTCTGGTTGTAGATTAAAAGCAAGAGAATAGAACTGCTGTGTATTGTTTTTACTCCAGCCACTGGCCTCTGTGACCTTATATGAATTCCTCTCCTTTGTGCCTTGCTTCCTTCATCTGTCACCAAAGAATCTGTAATGCTTTGCTCATTAAATTAGATACTGTACGTTTGTAAGCTAATGTAACCATATGGAAACCATCTGAACTAAGTACTTCTCATTAAATGATTAATTAATAAGTGAAAGTAGAAATCAGAAATCATGTAACTATCGCTAATTAAGAAGTACAAACATTAAGTGGATTTCTTATTTTTGTCCATCATCATCCAGCTTCACAAATCTTTGCCACTTCTGCACTTTTACCAAGATGTATTCTGCAGCTTGATTATTAGTATCTAAAAATTGTTCTGAGCTCCTTGAGAGAAAGTTGCCAGAGAAACACAAGTGTTTGGTTTTTAACTCCCTGCTGTCTCTGTAGTGAGAAGGAAGTTTTCAGAAGTGAAAACTTTGTCTCAAACTTTTTTTCCTGCTGCTTGTCACAATCAGAATTTCTAGTACTCTAGCATGACATTAATGTTTATTACAGTATCTGGAGATGTCGTGCCAAACTGGCTCAAGCACAGGCAAAATTTGAGTGCAGATCATGCTTTATGACACTAAAAGCAGGGAAAGGCTATTTGAAGAGGACACTAATGGGACTTCCTTGTGGAAAGTGGGAAAGGGTGGAGATTTCCCCCCTGTGCTCCCAGCCCTGGTGGTAGGACAACAGTAGGGTTCTAGGGTAGTTTCAGGGCTCTGGAAAGGGGAAGGGAATTTAGAACTTGGAGGAGGTTTAGAGAGGAAGAAGTGATTTCTCTACTTCTGCTTTTCCCTCCTCTCTTGATGGCTTGACCTCAAGGTATGAGGTTCTATCTCTAGCTCTCCCTTTTTCCCCTTCCTCTGTGTTCTGCCTCTCACCCACCCACTGGGCCATCTGCTCCACCTGAGTGGGAGGCACAGGTGTGGCACTGTGCTAGGGCCCCACAGAGCAGGGCTTGCTGCTCTGTAAGAGTAGGGTGGGTGGAGTACGGTTCCACGTGCTCAGGGGCGCAGCACCCTGGAATAAGATGGTCTCCTGTGTCCGTGGTAGCAGTAGATGTAGTTACTCTGTGTGAGGCTGAGCAGGCTGGCAAGGGTTAGCTGTGTAGCATGCGTGGCTGTAACAGGTGATCCCTGAATCCTTACCTTGCCTGGATCTTTTGGCAGATATTATGGTTGTCGCAGTCAGCCTGTTGTCATAAATCTCTACCGTCTGTAAAACCAGTGTTGCTTCCATCTCCTGGTTCAGGTAGTGGTCAGTAATTATTCAAGAGTTCTGGTCTGGATATCCTGTTGTTGTAGAAGGAGCCTCTGAAATAGGGTGAGAAGAGGTCATACTGTGTTTGGAGGCTGTTCCCTATGGTGCATGTGAACTGCCATGAAGTGTAGTGCTTCTGAGTGTGGGCTATATGCTGGCTAAGAGGTGTTATCTGGGTTAAGGAGTGGCCCGTAACTGATTTTCTAGGGGGTACTGTCAGAAAGGTAATCCCAGGATTTCTGTGTTGTTGGTGCATTCATTTGGGGCTTTAATTTGCTGGTGAATGTGTGACTGCTATCAACAGTTTTTTTCTTGTTAGGTAAAATAATTAATCCTGTCATTACAGGTCACTGCCTACTTACATAAAGATTTGAATAACCTATGGATTATAAAGAAACATGATTCAGATACAGGTAACAAATACCAGTAAAATTGCTTTTATAACTGCTGTTTCTGTTTTTCACGTAAATATTCTGAGTTCTTTCCAGGACAGAGTATCCTTCATGGATATGAGGGGGAGAAGAAGAAGAACAAGGGGAAGCTGTCTCCATCTTGATTTACACTGTGTGTGTCTACTGTGTTTTTGGTTCTTCTCCAGATTGTACAGCTGAATTAAATAAGCTTTTCTTAGCTGAAGGTTGCATTGACAATTTTTCAGCTGTGTAGGGCTGCAAATAACAGCAGAGAGGAAATTAGTGTGAGCTGAGTTAATATTTTTTGCAATCTGTTATTGTGGCTAAGAGTCTCGGGGAAGTTGCGCTCTGTTACGGTCTGGTACATTTTGTTTGACAGATTTTTGTGGATGATTGCTTGGGACAAGAAAAGAGTACTGGATGTTAGGATCTGTGGTTTGTACGGAAAGCTATTGGTTTAGATGATGTAGTGTGTGTAGCTGAGGCATGCTTGGTCTGGCAGTTTCCTTTTTTTTCACCTGCCGCATGTGTTTATAAAAATTAACAAGAATTGTCTAAACAGCAAAAAATGTAGATAACGTAGATATGTAAGAAAAATTATAATCAGTGTTGCAAGAGTCATTTATAGTTCACATTCTTTGGAGTAGCTCTCTGGGTTAGAGTCTAGAGCAATGTTTTACACCAGGCTTAGAGTCAACACAATACTTCATTTTTGCTTTATTATCTGCTTGAGGCAGGAGCATCAGCAAGAAACTAAGACCCTGGTAAGTTTGCCAGTGCATTGATATGATCAATTCGTCTTCCTTCAGCAGATCTGTCTGACCCCTCAAGCCCTGTGGAGTTTGTGAGGCATGGAGATATTATTCGTCTGGAACATAAAGAGTAAGGATGATTTCTGGGATTCAAAGAGGTTGTGTGATTGAATAGTGTTGGTGGGAGACTTGTCCTGCTGCAGGCTGTGGTTAGACATGCCAGGCTGTGTGACAGAGGTATCTGTATATCTGAATTTCCAGTATGAGGTTTGTAGAGTTTTTCCTCTATGGTTTATGTTTTGAAAAGTGTCTATTAAATGAGAAACTTTTAAGATAACCACACAACTTTATTAGAAATACCTACCTAAGCAGCACGGAGAGTTTTTCAGTTGTGCGAGGTGCGATAATCAGAGTAACTCTTCCAGAGAAGCAATTTTGAAACTCTTATTCTCTTGCCTGTCTCCATGCTGAATTTTCTGGGCAAATGGAGTGTGGGTTTTTTTGTCAGTATACTGCAGGTATCCTGTTCCTGTGTTCATAGGCAGTACCCACCCGCTGAAGTTCTCAAGAGCACTGAGATCATAGCACTTTGAATGAAAATGGAAGCTGACCCCTTCCCTTTCCGTAGGGAATACCTTAAGAGGAAGCAGGGGAGCCCTGGTGACTTGATATTTAGTCTTTGTCTAGGCTAATGTCACTGTGCCAAAATGCTCTGTGCTTTCACAGCTTTGATTTCTTAACAGAACCTCTAAACTTGTGAGCCAGGAAATCACATTGAGCGGTATTCAGTATGACATATGCACAAATCATTGCTTAGGTTTCCAAAACGATTATAAGACTATTTTTTTAAATTTTGAATTTGTGAGTTTACTATCAAATATATGGTAATGAGAATGATAAAATCTTGAGTAGGCAAAATGGGTTGAGTCCTACTGAGGTCTCCGGCGTGGGAGTGAATTGGCGGTGCTGGGGCAGGATCCGGCAGGTGGCGTGCGGGGCCGGGACAGAGGTGTCCGAGCGGAGGTGGCCGGGCGGCGGCAGCGCGCTGGGCACTGCCCTGGCGGCGTCGGCAAGGACTCACGGGCTATGGCCAGGTTTCTCTGGTTGCCTCAGTTGGCAGACTCTGCCAGGGTGGGAGGCTCTTTGTCTGCACTGTGCTGGTGCTAGATGGTACAATCTTTCCCTTCAAAAGCAAAACTGATAATCACAAAAGGTCAGGATCTTGCTTTTCTTCTTACAAGACAGGTCTCTTTGTCACACTTTTACTGTTAATTTAAAAAAAAAAACAACAGAGGAAAACAAAACAAATCTCTTTTCCTTTTAGAAGTGGTAGGTTGTCGTTTGAGGGTTGGATTTATTCATGCTGTCATCCTTTTCTGTCACTGCCCAGTGTGGCATAAGCTTGGAGTCACATGCTGGAAAGTGACAGTTTCATTCCGTGTCTCCCATCCTGTTAAGACTGCATCCTGCTGTGCCCTCAGCTGGAATTCAGTGGTTAGAGTACTGGCACATCTCTGAATGGCTCAAACCAATGTTCTTATCACAAATTGACAAGGTTCAAAGGTTTGACTTTTAATTTCGTTTCAGAACTTCCAGAAATCTGCACAGTCACCAGCATGAGGCTCCCCTGACAAGGAAGCATTTTCAGGTCACTGGCTATGGAATAGTAAGTAAAGGCAAGATAAAACAAAAGCTCCTTCTTTTGGGGAGAGTTCATATCATGCCAAGGGGATTTATCATTGCTTTTTTTAGTTTGTTAGCCAGGATGATAGATGGACGTCTGCTATCCTGAAGGAAAAACTGATGTAGTATGAAATGCCTTATCTCATATTTAAGGTCTATTTAATGTGAACAGAGATAAAAAAATAATTTAAGCTTTTACTGTCAGTCTAGCTTTGGCAGCGTTCAACTCCAGAAATGACAAACTGAGCAACCTTGAAGTTGCTCTGACAAGCATTATTTTATGTATTTGGCCTTGTCACATAGACAAGTGGTTTTTTGACAGAATGATGACAGAATTTTGAATCACGAAGATGAAATCTGCTTTGAGGGCTGAATTTTTAAATGCAAAGATCTGTTGCCTAAACCCCTTTTGTGAAGCAGCCAAGTTACCCCTGTTTATGCTGTAGCTCTGAGCTACAGTCAAGACGGAATTGCAAGCAAACAAAATTAAGGTTGGCAAGATAGAGATGTATTTGCGAGTGGTTGCTTATGTCTAGAATGATGTCTTCCTGATGGGGAGTCTCTCCTGTGAAGTGTGAGTGAGGGTGGTCTGGGCTAGTTTGTTTAGCTTTGCCCCCAATAGAGTTTCCGAATTTCCTATTTGCAGTGCTTCAGTTCTGTATGTCTTCTAGTTTGGGCATTCTTTCGTTTCTTTTTTCTATTTTTGTAATTTTTTTTTCTCCAATGGTATGTTTGCTGGTAGAATGGAACAGGAGACTCCAATGACTTCTGGCGGATTGAAGTGGTAGGCAGAAAGACTGGGAAGCTCATCAAAGTCCTGCGGAGTCAGGTCCGGCTTACCCATGTGGCCACAGGGTGTATATTGGGCTCTTCTGGAAAGACTCTGCCAAAATGGTAAATAATTTGTAGTCCCCATCCAAGGGGATGCAAGGCCTTGAGCTGACATGTTCCTTTACTCAGTGGTACTTTTAGACTAAGCATTAACCACATTTCCTCAATTTCTTTAAAAGAATAAAAATGTAACTAGCAGGTGCTAAAAATATGCCCAGAGGGGAAGGTCTGGGTTAGGGTTATGCAGTCTGTTAGAGTGAAGGTATATGGCTCTGAAAAATAATTTCCCTTACTGAGTGATCCAAGAGTGACATGGCCATAGATCTTGTCATCTGGTAAGGCCAGGAGGGGATGAAAGACATGTTCTTTAAGACCCATTTTATCCTTGGGGTTTGCAAAAATCACTGGAAACTGGGGCAGTTCATGCTGTTCTGTACCATAATCTTCAAAATTGCTTTCTGTTGGTATCAATTTACCTTGTGATTAGAAGACCTTCTGCCATTTTTGCTTGCAGCATCTGAAGCGAGGCAGTGGTTACAAGCTGCTATTAGCAGGGGTCGAGGTTTTATATGTCCTTGGATTATATATCTTCATCATTAAAATGAGATATATGCAGAGACATCCAGGCTGATGCCAAGCAAGCTGCCCTATCTGTAAAGCTGCTCCATGTGGGATGCTGACATGGATCCTGAAGCAGAGGCTGTGCAGTCATGTCATGTTGCTGCTTTTTCGAGAGCTGCCTCCCTTTCTGCTGCTCTGGGTTTCCTTTCACTGTGTTGTTCTAAGAAGTCCTGTGGATGCTGAATCACAGTGAGAGCAGGCAGGTACCTCTGGCAACTGCCTGGCCGGGAGGGCGAATGCCACTTAGACGTCACCATAAAACTGGGCTCATGGGTAAATAATGTGTTCAGTTAAAACAAAAAAAAAAAGCGATTTTCCCTCAAGAGCATTCAAAAAAGGTTGTGAGTTAGGTTTTTTTTTCCCACTAACAACTTACTATATGAATGGAAGTTACTGCCACAAAATATTGGTGATAGTAAGAGCTGAGGGGAAAAAATACTTGTTAACTGCAAATAAGGATGGTTAGAGTATATTGGATTTTTGTATTTTTCATATTTAAAGGGTAGTAGTCACTGTCCTTCAGAGAATTTAATGGTAATTATTTAATGGATTACTTAATTAGTGAAATTTGCTAAGTGGTGATTGATAGAAAATTTCTTATTAATCTGTCATATAACTGCCAGATTTTATGCACTTTCTCCCAAAGTCTTTGATGTGACCTACTAGACACAGGGTGACAGACTAGAGAACAGTTATTGGTATCCTCTAAGGTAATTATTTTGTTTCTGTAATACAGTTGTTGTAGGTGTGGATTGACTTAAATTGATGATGGTGATTTTCTTTGGAGGGACTATAAGGGTTGAATTGGAAATACTTTATAGTTGGCAAGGTGCATAATTTTCAAAAATCCCGCTGTTTATATATGGGCCTAGGGTTTTTTAGGTGAGAAAGTGAGAAATGTGATTCAATTATTCTGTAGAATTTTGATGTCAACTGCCTTGCAGATCTGTTTTGGTTTCTACATGGTTCTCATAGCATGTAAGAATGGAACTGTTGAAGTGTTATGGAGAAGTATAAAGCTAGATGGGGGAAAACTAGACATGAAATGGAAATATTGAGTATTCCTGTCGGGTGATGGTGAACTGTTCTGCTGATCCTCAGGGGCTGGGAGCAAGTGGAAGTCACCTGCACACCATACCTGAAGGAGACACCGAATTCCCTCTGGAACTTTGAAGATCATATTAACCCTAAATGTAAGTAATTTATTTCCTTTTCCTTTAAGGGTGCATCTTGGCTTGCTGTTAAGGGAAGGGATGAGCTATCTGATATCTGTAACTGGCATTCTGCATTTGAAATGTATGTGTTCTTTCCCAGCTTAAGTGCAAACTTGCTGAACTTGAGCCTGTGCAGGGATGTAGAGCCCTTTTCTATTTCACTGTACTGGAAGCTGGTGATAATGCTTGAAGTGTAGTGGAAGTATAAAGACTTTTTTAAGGATTTTGAGATTTTAATGTGTTACACAAGTGTGAAGCACTCCAGTACAGGCTGTTATTTCTAACATTGTTTCATTGGGAATTGTTGTCATTGATATGAGTATGTCATATATATTTCAATGATTTTTTTTAGAAAAGCTAGGATCTGCTCTTTTCTGGTGTATTTTTTTCCTACTCGGGGTGTGCTAAATAATGACTTTGCAGAACCATCAAGAAAATAGTGTGTGACAGATCTGAGTTTGCCAGTAATGACAGGTGGGCCTTGCAGCCTCATCCAGGAGTTACATATGTTTCACAGGCTCATCTGGCTATTTAACACAATTTTCATCTCATGAATTTCAGGTGACTTGGGCTGAGTTCTGAGTTATTAAAACATTTACTGTTCTTCCTCCTGTGAAAGCAGCTGTATGCCAACCAAAGGAGAGAAATCCTGGGTTGTTGACTTGGTATAATATCCTCTTCTGTTGTAATGCATTTTACATTCCCACACTTATGGCTCATTTACAGATAAACAGCAGCCTATGAAGAGTATGTCTCTAATTTCAGCCAGAAATACAAGTCTATCAATTTCATGGACTTTTATCTGTTTTGTATTGCTCCTGGAAGTAAAGGAGGAAATTTAGGAGTCCAACAGTTGTGAAATTCACTGGGGGATACTTTTGACTGCAAGCCACTGTGTTTAGAATATGAATAAATTTCGTAGAGAATTAAAAGAGGTTCTGGAAGCAGATTTGTTGTAGGAGGAGAGAGTTTAGTTCATTGTGAAAAAGGGCAATAAAAGTAAACCATACAAACTTCTAATCTATTTTTCTCTCTTTCTTTGAAGTGCCCAATATCAGCCTGGATGTTTTGAAGCCTTCTTTTGTAGAAATTCTGCTAGAATCCCACATGGTTATGATCCGGGTAGGATATCATTGATTCTAAATTATAATTTTCTTCCTCCTCTCTCTTGCATTCAAAGAGAAATAGCACTTTCTGAGAGATCTGGGTGATGGCTGCAAGCTAGGGCAGAATTTACATGCCTAAGCAACCTACTTGAATTTATACTTAGAAAAAAAGATGATCTTGGAGCTAAATCTTCCAAGTCCAAGTTTGGAAGCCTTCGGCTTAATGCCTGACTCTGCTGTTGGTGTGATCTAGCTGCAGCCTAGTTACGTAATGGTTTCCCTAACTTCCTGTAAGGATTTAAAGTAAAATTAGTATTTGTGAGGCAGGAGGATATTACTGTGGTCAAAATCAGGAAAATCAGCTAAACAGACGCTTAGAAGAACAACAAGTGTTTGGATTGAAAATGGCTAAACTTCTGGGTTTTTTCACGTTCATCAAGGAGCTGTGATTCCTGGTTTCCTTTTTATCTTTGAATATAGATTTTTTTTTAAAAGAGCAGGTTTAATATTTGCAAGGTGGACTGGTCTTGCAGTCTTTTCCCATGATTGTTCTCTGTACTCTTGGCCACAGCTCTTCTGTTTCCAGCTCCTCAATCCTTCATCTGAAGAATGAGAAACTACTGTTTTGAGAAAGGAGTCTAGGGTTTTCTTTGCTACTGTTTGTGAAGCTCTTCTCAGATTTTAAAGAGAAAAACGTAGTCAAGCACATTATTGTTAGTACTTGTAAAGTGTTATTGTAAAGTGTTTCCATGGCAATCAGTGATAATCCTGTCTCAGGTAAGGAAGCACCTGCATGAGTTTCCATGGGAATAATCTTTGAGGCTTTTTTTACATAGTGGAGGGAAACCTGTCACACTAGTCCCTTAATGAAAAAAGGTCCTGCTTATGCAACATGTATCCTCAGTGACAGAAAAGCTGGAGAAGAGAAATGAGAGAATACTGCCTCTTATGCTACCCAAAAACCGTTTTTCACTTGCACAGTAGTATTAAAACATTCACAGCCCTAATTGTGACCGTTGTGGAAGATGATGTGTTTATGTTGGTCAAAAAAGAATGTGACTCAGGAAGAGTATTGATGTATGTTTGTGTACACAGACATTTCTGGGCAGACACTGCAGTGTAACTGCCTGCTTATTTAAATTTTATGTTGACTTTTCTGTAGGGAAACAGTGGCCTCAAACCAAAGGACAATGAAGTTACATCCAAACCTTGGCACTGGCCCATCAACTACCAGGTATATTGATCAATCCATCTTCCTTTCTATTTTCAAGTGCTTTTGCTGTGCCTTTTGAAGCACAACACCTCGTAATTGCATTGAAGATGCTGTCAACTTTCTTTTGTAGCACCTGAGATTTATGGATGGGAATTTATCTCACCTTAGACACTGTGCAAAATACAAACTGGACTAATGAATATCTGTTTTTCTCCCTTCTGGTATCTTTCCTCAGGGACTGCGTTTTTCTGGTGTCAATGAGACGGATTATCGGGTTTATTTGCTTGGAAACCCGGTAAGTTGGAGTGAGAGGTTCCAAGCCAACGTCTAGCAAGTTTTAGCTTAGTCTTGCTTCTGCCAGCGACAGTGTTTCTTTTCCTTCTCCTCCTTCTGGGCTTTCTCTCTTACTGTACTCTTAATGTTTGCATGTCACATGCACATGTCCAGCATAAAGTCCCAAGTTTTTCTTTTTCTCTTGTGTAGGTGATTTGGTGGCTTAATCTGGTCACTATTGGGTTATATCTTCTGATAACAGTTTGCACTTCAGTGGCTCTGAAGAGAGGTGTCCAGCTGACATCTGAACTCAAAGGTGAGATCAGTCTTCCTTTTCATGAGTGCCTTTTGCAGGCACCTCAAAAGTGTGTGGATGGCAGGACTTCTCGTGTCAAGGGTGGGAAACCACTGAGCTTGGATTATCAAGCACTGTCCACAGGGAAAAGAGTGGGAGCTTCATATCTGTAGTTTAATAGTGAACACCACAGATCTTCTACAAAAATAGTGCATGGCCAGCTACATTGGCTGCAGGGGATACAGGCCACTTAATCAATGTCCTGCTATCAAGCTCTGTACTCTGTAGTATGCACAGTGTTTTAAGACAATAAATGTTTTCTGATATTTATGCAGAGCAAATGACAAATGCAAGAAATAAAATGATCCTTTATTGTGTCCTTTGCCAAGGTTATGGAGCTTTTCACCAGCCCTAGTTAGTCATACTCTGACCATTCCAGTTTACATCAGTGGTTGCTTCATTTTGTAGATCTCCTCTTGGGAAGTCAATTCTAAAATATGACAGGAAACTTGTCAGTTATACAATCAGCTATTAGCTAAGCCATATACAGACACCAGAGCTCTTAGTCTCTTCCCCAGGCTCTGAAAGCTAGGCACCACTTCTTTCCAGGAAGGGCTGACGAAGTGATCATCTGGATGGCTCTCATTGCAGAAACAATGAAAACCATCAGAAACCAGAATCACCTGATTAGTCTGATGCACATCCTGAGAAACTGCATGTTTGGTCTTAACATAGCGCATGGTCAACCTCCTGCCATGCCTTGAGACTTAGGTCTTTTCTGATAACTGTGCTCCTGAAGAGTGCTTATATATTTATAAAGAATGCAGCTAGGATGTTGCAGAGGCTTGACACAATTCCAGACTAATACATGACTTCCTGCAAAGATCGTTCCTGTTGAGTTTACTTAGTGTGTTAAGGTTTGCAAATAGGAACTGCAGCTGAGTTTTTCTCTGCTGAAGTCTGTTTATTTGTGTTCCAGAACTGTCCAGAGTTGTGCTACGTGGTGGAGGACAGATCACACTGGGCTGGCTCCTTCATTACCTCCCTTTTTTTATGATGGGACGAGTTCTCTACTTCCACCACTACTTTCCTGCCATGCTTTTTTCCAGCATGTTGACAGGTAAATACTAGAGTCTTGGAGAAGACAAGGTAGGAAAAAAGGTGATATTCTGTTAAATTGAATGTTTTTCTGACTAAAAAGTTTATTATTTTTATAGGCTTTATGTTTGCTTGTGCAAAGTGCTTGAAAGCAAAGGAAACACAAAATGTTTTTCACAAAGCAGCTTGCAGTGCCAATTTTTTGTTTGGTTGGTTTTAGTTTTGGTTGGTTGGTTGGTTGATTTTTTGTTATCACCCTGAAGAGGCAGTCATGTCTAGTGCTTAGGGCATTTAAATTTAGAGATGGGATTCCTAGTCTCTGCTAATTCACTGTTCTTATGTATTCTTGTGTATAAATTACTTCCCTCTTTGTTTGCTGCCCCCACTTTTCTGTCATGTCTGTTTATAATTTGGCTTTGGTAGTTTTTCCTGTCATTTTATACCAACTTTATTAACGTCTGGGGCCCAGATCTCTTTTGCATTTATTCAAATGGAAAGGTAGGACAACAAGAACCTTTGCTGGTACAAAACCATTTCTATGGTTCTGCAGGTTACCAAGGTAAATGAATTTAAAAATTGACATGGTCCTCTGGTGTTAACAGAGTTTCATCAGCCTAGTCTCTGAATATAGCAGCTCTGTTCTTCTGAATTCTACCTCTTCCTTCGCCTAGGAATTACCTGGGATGCACTACTGAAGTTCTGTGCTGGGTTCTTGTCACCCAGCACTGCAGCTAGAAAGGTGTATGGAGGTGGGTTCCTGGCACTGGTTCTGCTCATCCTGTACAGGTGAGTGCTAAAAGCTGAACTTGCCATGAATGGAATGTGTGACAGTTGCCATTGCAATAGAAACTCGGCTGCCTGTTCCTTTTCTCTTCTGTGCTGAATTTGTCAGACACCCTCAAGCCCAATCCTAAACCCTCAAATTTGATTGGATTCAGCATCTGTGTCCCAGTAATGCGTTACAGAACATCTTTCCATTGCAGGGAATCTTTCTTTTGTCACAGCACACAGTGTGAACACTCTCTTCTCCTCCAAACACCCCTTTCAGTGGTTTGTGGTTCTAATCCCCATAATGGTGACATATTCCTCAAATACAGGCAAATTTTTCATTGTAAGTTTTATCAGATTCTAAGAGAAAATACTACATGTGATAAAACTGTGTATATTGGGTTCAGCAGAGATTAGAAGGTCCCCAGTAGAGCTTAGAGCAGCCCAAGGAGAAAGGTCCCATAGGGTGCAAACTTCTTGAGACAGAAAACTGTGCTGTGTTTGATGGGCATTTGGTTTCTTTCCACAGCTTCTACCTCTTCCATCCGCTGTCCTATGGGATGATAGGACCCATGGCCTCCGACCCCAGCAGCCCCATGGCGGGGCTCCGGTGGATGGACTCCTGGGAGTTCTAGAGCAAAGGAAGCCTGGGAACAGTGGATCAGAAGCACAAGATCTGCTGCATTCAGGCTGATTCTGGTGCTTTGAGGACATGTGACTGTAAAATGCCCTCTCTGGAGAACTCTGGGTATAGTAACCCTGTAGCTTTGGCATTTGTTTGCACTGCCTGCATTGGAAGATGCAGAAGATGAGAAGGTCCCCCTAAATTAAAAGATTTGTGTCCTGAATCCTTAATGGACAACCAGCTGTCTAGATGCCAATTCTTTGAAGCAGTATATGTCAGTCAAACAGCAGCAGCATTCCAGCGGCCAGACCAGTACAAGTTGGGCTGTCTGCGGTTGCATGTACACTCCATGTGTGTGTGTCTCTTCCTTCTTGTAATCTAAGCACCACTACAGTTTGAAGCACTATAGGACTTCTATCATGATTAACAACCTTTCTTATGGTGAGCATTTTGGAAGCTTACTGTGAGTATCTGGGGACCTTCATTCTACCTGCCTTGGCTGTTTGAAGGTTTTTTTGTTCTGATCCTGAATTTTTAAAAAGTTTGACTGAAAGGGTCTGTTTGAAATCTCCTGAGCCATTGTGCCTTGCCTGCCTCCCAGGCCCTCTGCAGAGATGGAAATTGTTTATCCCTATATGCTGCCTTGCTTTCTGGTCACTTTTAATCATTTATACAAGTCACCTAGCAGGCCTGTTTCCAGAGCCAGACTGTTCCAGCTCAGCTCTTTGTAGCTTCTTTCCAGTTCTGTCTGAAGCTGCCAAAGAAATTACAGTGGAAATGGCAGGTGATTTATTTTCAGCCTCAGTGTGCTGTGGAGACCAGCATGGGAGTGTGCTAGAGACTGTAATGATAGCTTGGAAATCTTACAGACAGCTGTCATTCAGCTTTTGTTCCCAGTTATTTCAGTGCCAGTGCCTGTGCTTTTAGGGGAAGACTTCATCTCAATGAATGTGGCATCTGCAAAACTGGCTGCTGGTGCCAAAATATCTGCTTGATGTATTCCTATCTTGAACAAGTTCCTTCTCTAGACTGCTGAACATCAAAGTACAAGGAAATGTGAGGCCAGGCAAAAATTATTTGTCTGTGAAGTGTCAGGAGCCATTGGATGTTGAATCCACCCCTTCTAAGAAAGCAGAATTTGATTTATCAGGTGCCTTTGTCCTGAGGTAGGTCTCTTTTTTTCTATGTTCCTTTTATTCCATTTCCTACTCTTCATCCAATGTCAATTTCTTGTCACAGTTCAAGTCACTACCTTGTATCATCCAATGTGAATGACACTTAGATCTGAGCTGTGTTCCTGTCTCAAGAAGTAATATTTGGAAAACTCTTCTGCGTATGTTTTAATGAACTCATGCCTTCCGTTTCAGAGTTCTTGCTTTGCTTCACAGCCTTGCATCAAAATCACATGTAGAGGGAGAGCAGCAGGTAGGTGTGTCTGCCTTTAAACATGACTGTGCGTTTATTTCTCTTACCAAATCTTGGATTCCAGTACATTTCCTACCACACAGAAGGGCTGCATTAGCATAGTTGTTTGGGGGGTGGGGGGACTAGACTTCAGTCAGACTTGCTTTCATTTCTCTTTGGTAGAGATCCGTAGCATTGTTCAGTAAGGCAGCTGCTTGCTTTTGTAAGGCTCTGGCTTGGTATGTCATATCACTCCAGAAGCTGACTCCTACAGATGCTAGCTCAGATGGGATGGAGCTTTTGGTTCTAAAGGTTTTGAGTTGATCACCTGGTGCTTATACATGGTGGGAAGTTATTGCAATAATTAGCTGCTGGGTTTGATGATTCTTTTCCACATGTTATTGCAGGAAGTGCTCCTACCTGCATGAGCCAGGGGTTCACAGAGGTGATATACAGGCAAGAAGGATGTGGGGGAAAGCTGCGAACTTCTTTGGAACCCACGAGATCTGACAGCAGCAGCAAATTGTTAACTGTTGGCAATGTGGAAGGCAGACAGTGCAGTGCTGCCTTGGAGCAATATGATCCAGCATCTTCTACTCTTGAGATTATTGAATTAATGCATTGCTATCCTCAATATGAGCTTTTCCTAAGGTAGTGCCATTGTCATGGGGAGGATTTGCCAGAAGAGCTGGCAGAAGCCATGATTTAAAGTGCAGAGTTTTTTCCAGCACATACAATTATACACTTCCCTTAGCATTAACCACAAAAAAAATCTAACAAACTTGTGAGTGCTTTGGAATTACAGTTTCTAACACTCTTTATTCATCAGATTAAACCTTGGGAATGCAAAAATTGAGACAGTAATCTTGTTTTTTTCAGTTACTATGAAGGGGTCAGTTTTGTAGGAGTTACCTGAGGAAGATGAACCAGTCTGTTCCTTGGCTAGGGTCCCTCCATCCTTTATTATTAGTAATCTTTTGGATGTGAATTGGCAGCTGAGTGCTGAAGGCAGCGAATGTCATTCTCCCATCCCACCTTCCTATGCAGAAGTCCAGTTTCTGTTTCAATACAGACAGAAGGTTTATTTTTCTTCAGGACTGTCACTTCAGAAATTCTCTTGAGAGCATTTGATTGACATTGGGACTAATCTATTTCTTAGATCTTGTATGCTGGTAAAGGAGTGGAGGCATACAGTGAAAAATAATCTAGGTATTCCCACAAGGGGGAGCAACTTCCAGCAGAATTTTAATTTTTGATCTGGAGTTAAAAGGATTGAAAGGTCTACATTGAAGACTAGAGGCAGACATTTCCTCTGCACCTTCTGGACTCAGAGGGTTGGGTTTTCAAGTACGTGTAAATTGATGTAGCTCTGTCTTCTTTCCGGAGAAAAATACTGAAAAATTATTCTAGTTAGAATTTGTCCATCAGTATTTGCTTCTTAGAACAAATCCTGTCAGGCCATTGCTTAAACATAATAGTAACTGATATTTTGTGAGGTCAATAAAATACAATAATTTGGATTCCCTTCCTGACTCTGTCTTGAAATCTCAGAGTCGTACAGACATGAGGCAATGGGTGGAAGGCACTCTTCGCTTTTGGGATGAAATTTGGGCTGCTTTGGTTCAGTTTTTCCAGCTGTGCTTGTGGAATGAGTTCAGGTTCATTTTGAGAACTGCTCATTAGTCTCTTCTCCAGTCGTGTGGAAAATAGCTGACGGTGCTTTCTGAGGCCAGAAGGTGCTGTTCTCTGGAGCAGCTGCTCTCTTTGAACCTTGCTTGACAGGGCTCCTTTTATCACTGACAAAGTATTTCATCAAACTGTATCCATGGATTCAAATCACAAAAAGCTGCAGGCTGCCACGTTCCCTGCTTCAAGTTCTTTTTTGTGTGTAAACGCTATTTTCAACTCTTGAGTCTCTGAAGGATAGATAGAGGGCCTCTAGGCTCATCTAGCTTTATCCTAGGCAATCCATACATCTTAAAAGGTTTCTGTTAACAGTAGCTTCAGGACATCGATACACACATATCTATTCCAGCAGCAGGGGCTGGCCTATTTCCAGGAACTGGACTACTCATGCTATGAGACACAGATGTGACTGTAAGGAGGATTTGAATGGAGATTTCTGTGCCAAGGTTGCCCTTGGTCCAGGTGGAGGACTTTGTGTCATCACTGTTTGCCATCATTGTTCACAGCCCTGGGAGCCACAACCACTCTCTAGTCTGTGTAGGGTTTTCTTTTTGCATCTTGATGGGAAAGGCTGATTGATGCACAAAGGGCATTGACAGGATATACATTTTTATATCTTTTTCCTTCTGGTTCTTGAACTATGCTCAAGTACAGGGCATATCTTTGCTTCCCCCAGTTTTGAGGCTGTGCATCCATTTCATACAGGTGCCTGAACAAGGCGTAGGACAGGACATCTTGTAGTAGTCTGAGTGGATTTCCTGTCACATGTACTGAGAGCAAAAGCAGAACCTTGTTACGGAAAGGTAAACAAATGTGTTACTTGATAGTTTCCTCCCGTCCTTCCTGAATCCCTCAGAGAATTGTTTTTAAGGGACTTGAGAGCAGACCAGCTGTTAACATGGAAACACAAGGCATTTACCCGAAATTCTCCGTTGCCACGCTGAGCAGCTTCCCTTCCGTGCTGTGAGTGGGTGACCCTCTGAGTTGGCACTCTGTGCACAAGCACTGTTTCCTCCTCTCAGGGTCCTGCTGGCAATGTGAAAACCTCCTTAGCGGTGTCCTGTGTCTCTGCCAGCCGGGGAATATAGGTAAGATTTCTTTTTTCCCCCTTTACAGCAAGTGACCCCATGACCCCACACATGGGCAAGTGTGTCATGAAAGCAAAAATGTGTGGACTGTAAGAACAACATAAGGCTCTTCCCTGCTGGGAAAGGAAGGCTGAGAATAAGAACACCACCTCCGTAGCCTACTTGCTTTGGGGTGGGGCTGTGGGCTGCCAGCAGCCAGGACTGAAAATTCTCTGTCTTTAAAGTACTAAGATCTTGATTGTGTGGTTGGTTGCAAGTTGCTTCGCTTTTTAAACTTTTCTATGCTCTTTACTTGAATGTCAAGGGCTATGGTTATCACAAATAATATCTGAGGTGGTGACATACTAGCATAGATACCACTCCTGCTGAGTTTGTAATTGATCCTAAAACTTTGCCAGGTGAGCTTACCGTGTTTTACAAGAGGCACTATTTAGAGCCATCATTGAAGAACTTGTCCCTGGCTAAGCAAGAGTTTGGAGCAACAGTGAGAGGGGTTCTTTTGTAATTCTGTTCTGTATCCTGAACCTTTCTAACTAATGCTGCCGGTGTGTGCATGCGTGCATCTGTCCGTGAACTGAATTCTTCTAACTACAGTGCAATTACTGTACCATATGGTGTGGATGGGAGAATGTTCCCTTGAGCTATAAATGTGTTCTGTACAGGTGATAATGGAAAATGAGGTAGAATTTGGAATTTAATTTTGTAATAAATATCTCTTCTTTGAAGCAACCTCTTTGTGTCTAGATCTTGGGGTGCGTTTTTTCCCCCTTTCATCTCTTCCTCACATACATGCTTGAAGTAACAACATGAACTTTAAATGGACCCATCGCAGAATTTGATCTAGGATAGTGGTGATGTACATCAGCTTTTAGCACACAAGTGTTGCTGGACTGCAATTCTAGGAGATCAGATTTTACTGCAATCCAAGCAATGTGTTGGTAAGCACAACAGGAAGTGAAACTGGTACATTTGAACAAGAATAAAGTACTGTTTGTTGAAGTCGGTTTATTTCTCCCTATTAAAGATGTGGTAAATTATTGATATGTATAATATGTCAATTTAATGGGTATTTTCATTGAGCTTCTGATAGGTTACCTATGAACACTTTATTTGACAGGTCAAGCACTTCATTCAGGACCCCAACATTTTTATATAAGTTGCGTTCAGTCTGTAGTGTCCATAACACCAGACTGGTGCACATTTTTGTACAAATGGGGCCCCTGCTGTGAACTAAATGTGAGAATCTGTAATAAAACTGGAGCACTGAAGATCAGATTCTGTCTTTATATGAGGCTGTAGTGAGGGGCTAGGGTATGCTTTTGAGTACAGTGTAATAAGGGGCTGCTTGGGGTGGAACTAGATGGGAAAAACCAAAATACAGCTACCTTATCTGGGACTACACATTGATGCCCAGATGAGTGCTGGAGGAGAGCCAACCAGTCTGTTTGGACAGGTTCCAAGGGCTGCTGAAGTATAGCCAGGACAGCTAGGAACTGGACTGTGGCCTGTACAGGGTGATAGAATAGGCTATTAAATGGTTACTGAAAAGCCTATTGACTTCTTGTATGGCTTCACACAGTGCAAGCTGGTCTTTGGATATTGTCTGATCAGGGCTATTGTTCTGAAAGGGAGGACTGCTGATAGAGAAGCTGTGCTAGAATGTAGGGAGATGACCAAAAAAGATGAAAGTATTGTTTGTAAAATGCTGATAGTATCTGAAGTAAAGTTTTACTTCTCACTGCCCTCTAAAGGAAGAATGGCTTCTTTCTGCAGGTAAGTGATCTCACGTGGGTGGCCACTGGTGACCGATTCCAATTTGCACTTGATTTGAACCTGCCAGATTTGTAGGCTTCTAGATTCCAGCCATCAGCCTGAGTTATCTGTTCCTCAACAAGAATGAGGCTTTTTTACAATCTGGTGTTTTAATACAGATTTTGTGCTCTGTCTTCAAGCTGCTTCTTAATCTTCTATTTTCTAGCCAAATAGAAACTTCCAATGCAAGTTGGTTCCTTTGGCCCTCAATCTCCCATGACCCCCTTCTCATTTTTTTCAGTTTACCCATAAGGTTTCCCAAACTGTACCATGTCTTACATCAGTCTCCCCAGGCCCATATGCTGAAATCATAGGGATTTCATCTTCACTACACCCACCACTGCTGCCTGGTTTACGTCCGAGGATTGCGGCTGAACCCTCTGGAGTTGTTTTCTAATACACCACCACTCTGTGACTGTGGCCCATGTAATGCATACTCTGGAAGTAGAAAGTTTGTGCTTTATAGAATGGGTGTAAGTCTGACAAGCATTATAATAGTTGTAAATTGCTTTTTCGTTTTTATCCTTCTTTCAGTCATTGCTTTATCTCTATATTGCATCCAAAGACAGTCATCTTGTCCTGCAGCTGACAAAAGGTAGTCTTGAGCCTTCATTCGCTTGACCTATTTTTTTCACCATGTATTTTAGGATGAGGTGGTCTTGAAGTACCTGGGTTTCTCCATTGACCAGAATGGGAGTTTAGATTATGTATCTTTATGAAAGCATCTGTGTTGGATCACACAGATGCCACACCCTGGCAGTGTGCTGGTGCCTTACAGTGCTTTAGGGACAATAACTGTTCAGTTACAAGGTGGAGAATGAAAGCAGCGGAGAAGTGGGGAGAACCAGTTAGGATGAGAGTGTGAACATGCATAAGATCATACATTCTTGACTTGTATCAGAAACAGTGTGGCCAGCAGGACCAAGGCAATGATTGTCCCCTTCTCAGCGCTGGTGAGGCCACACCTCAAATCCTGTGTTCAGTTTTGGGGTCCCTCACTTCAAGAAAGACATTGAGGTACTGGAGTGTGTCCAGAGAAGGACAACAGAGCTGGTGAAGGGTCTGGAGCACAAGTCTGATGAGAAGCAGCTGAGGGAGCTGGGGGTGTTTAGCCTGGAGAAAAGGAGGCTCGGAGGACCTTATCTCTCTCTATACAGCTACATGAACAGAGGTTGCAGCAAGGTGGGGGTCGGCCCCTTTGCTTAAGTAGTAAGTAACAGGATGAGAGGAAATGGCCTCAAGTAGTACATACAGGCCAGGTTTAGTTTGAATATAAAGAAAAATTTATTCACTCAGAGAGTAGCCAGGGAACAGCCTGCCCAGGGAAGTGGTGGAATTACCATACCTTTAAGTGTACAAAAAACACATAGATGTGGCACTTGGGGACATAGTTTAGTGGTGAACCCAGCAGTGAAGTTTGCAGGTGAAAAATTCCTCACTGAACTGGAGAACTATTTTTGACAAAGCCCCAAAACTGGAATGGTTTAGATAGGTGGGAGGAAAAGGTCTCAAACCAGAAGTGTCCCACACACAGAAGGAATAATACATGGGGTTTGCTTTGAGAGCAGATGGCTGAGTGCAAAGCTGAAATGTGGGAATGCTGGCACAGCCCTGACATGAAGGAATGGGTACAGTAAAACACAAAATCTTTGTTTTAATAGATTATATTAAAAATGCTATTCCTGGAGACAACTGCTGTAGGTCAAATGTTTGTAAGAGATGGCCTAATCAATAGTGTCAATTTAAATTGCAAGGAGGGAGAGAACAGAGAGAGTTGAGATCAGAGAGAAGACGATCAATGACCATTTGAGAGACCAGCAGTGCTTCTGAAACAACAATTCCCGGGGGGGAAACTACAGAGGAGACTCCACAATGAATAAAGCATCTTTTTGCCATGATGTTTCAGCAGCTGAAGGATGAGCCAGTCCAGAAGCATAAGGACAATCAGAGGAAGATCCAAGACCATATGCACCATCCTTAGGTAGGAAAGAAGCCCAGTAGCTGTGCAAACACAATGCTTGCCAAGTTGCCAGGCATATTAGCTAGAGCACCATGTTGAGCTAATGAGGCTGGAGAGCTTTTTGCTTGGATCCCACCAGCTTGGGGTGCACATACCTCCAGAGCTGTGCCTTATGACCAAATTGAGCTTGTGTGTCAAGACTGACATGGTCTTGAACTCTTTGAACTCATTTTAGTAGAGTGACTAACAAAAGGCAGAGGTTGCTTCTTGGAAGATCAGCCTGCTGGTGTTGGGTTATCATTGTGCTGAGGAGCCTAAGGTGAATAACTTCTGGGGCAAGGTGCGAGCATCTGCAAGTGCCAGACCTGGTCCGACAGCTCAGTGGGATCCCCTTTGACTTTTCTCACCACTTCATGTCCAGTCATCCTAGGACTGTTTTCACCTGCCTGTACAAGTATTCCCTAGCTGACCATAGGATATTCAAGATAAACCTGGAGATGTCTAGCAAACTGAATTAAAAAGAAGTTTTCATTTTATTCTGCTGTTGAATCCTCCCTCTGCTCCTTCTCCCTCTACCTATCCCTCTCCCCTTAGCCCAGATCCGCACCAGTGAGGGTGGTAGTGCTGCCCTGCTCTCTCCACAGTCATGGTGGCAGCAAGCAAGCTCTGCAGCTCATCTTAGTAATTTTATGGACAAGATTATTATCTCCTGCATTGCTTTTGATTCTTGTTGTGAAACCATATTTTGTGACTTTGCTACTGAGCTGTGCCGCACCATGGCCTCAGGGGGTAACTTGAGAAGACTTTGGGAAACACTGCATGATTTCTGCTCCCACCTGAGGATGGGGATGGGAGTCTGGGAAAAGAGAACCTGTCATAATCTGTGGTTTTGAGACTGGGGACAAGGGGAAACAAAGGGGATTAGCGAAGCCCAGGAGTCTGCATCCTAAGTGAGCAGGGAGACTGAGGCAGATAGATCAGAGTGTCATTATTCATGAAGACTCACAGATGTAGAATTGGAAATGAGCTGGAGTTCGAAGGGAGATAGGAGTTTGTTAGTGCAGCAGCTGGGATGAAAATTCACAGTGCCACAGCAGCACATGCAAAGCAGTCACCCCTGGGCCATGCAGGCAGGACCTCCCTGGTCAGGGGGGGTTCTCCAGGTGCTGTGAACCCTGAGTGCTGGGCTGGGGACAGGCATTTGCAAGCTTATTCCTAGTTCTGTCACACTGTTTCGCGAGATTGGGCAACTTTCTTTCCATGTGGGTAAACTGAGGCACTGAGGAAGTAAAGCTGACACTCGGCAAGGGAAGTTAAGGGTGTTGGTACTGTAACTTGAAGTGGCTGTAGATTACAATAACGAAACCCACTGCAAACTACAAACATTATAAATTTGTGTTCTCCCAAAGCACAAAAGAGCATTCTCATCCTCTTTGCATGTCAGCAAATTTCTCTAAAAACCTCCCTCCCCTTTCTTCAAGTGATCTATAGATGATTTTGGAGCAGTCTGTGCTGCTGACCTGGTTGTTCTTTACTCATGAGAGTTCCAGGGTCTTGCAGAAATCCAAGAGCATCTCAGAAAAGAGCTGAACTGCCAGGTTAGGTGCATGGAGCCAAGGGAGCTGGGAAACATCACAGGAAACCCTCAGACGATGGAAACATTTGCAGTGCTCAACCTCTTGCTGAGATTCTCATGCTTGAAGGCTCACAAAACATTTGGAACAAGAAGAGAGGTTTTCTTGTTTGCTTCCTTGTGCTTAAATTCTCTCTGGACTTGACTTGAGTTCTCAGCACCTCAGTGCTGTGACAGCAGGAGGAACTCTGACAGCCATGTAGCTGCAAGGGAGAAGCTGCTTTGCAGACAGGCAAGAGCACTGTCTCTCCCAAACCCTCGGTCTTTTAAATCATTTGAATGGTGGTTTGGATGTTTCTTATCCTTGAGCTCTCCCTGTCTCCCATCTCAAGTCGCTTCTTGCAGCTCCTTCCTCCTGTGCTGGAAGATCTATGCTGTCACAGGGGGAAAATGCTGGGTTTATTAAGAGAGTGGAGATGTGTCTGTGCCAGAAGGCAGCAAAGGAATGGATTCACTGTTCAGATGGTCAGGGAAGATGGGGAAACTGTTCCTGAATGTATCCTGCTCAGAAGGAGCTGTTGCTGGGGGGCAGGGTAGAGTTCTTGGACTCTGCTGTGTGTCATACCCGTGTGGGGTTTGGGTACCAACAGGTGGGTGGGAATATGCCCAGACCATTGCCCCTTTCATCAGCTGAGGCACCCATATTTTCCATGCAAGGAAGGCATGTCAGGCTCAGCACTCTTGTTGCTGAGGGAAGGTGCAGGGGGGAACATTTTGGACAAGAGCCACCATTTTTTTTGGCCATCATGACTTCGCTGCTCTTGTCTGAGACACCCCTTCCATCAGGAACAATGGCTAAACTTGTACTTTGTTGTTGCCCTGGGATAGGGTTGCTGATACAGTGCCCTACGTGGATGGGAGAAAAGGTGTCCCACATCCCAACAAATCTTCAGGAACTGATCACTGTTAACTACAACTTGCTTTTGTGGAGTCTCTCTTCCTCCACTGTCAGCCAGCTCTGAATGTATTCGAAATGTTGCTAGGCAAATAATCAACCTTGGTTGCTGCTCTGACGGTGCATACGTGCTTCAACTCTGCTCCTCAGTATCCCGTGGCCTGGGATGACTCTCTGCGCTCCTTTCCAGTGCCCTGGCAGCACACCACTCCCTATCTGTTCTACCCTTTACTGCTAGCAGGGCCAGGCTGAGCTGTCCAGCCAGGCTCTGGTGAAGCTCCACGTCTGTGTGGTTGTGACAGCCGGCTGAAATGTCAGAGTACCTTGCACAGATGACATAGGATGACACTTCTTGCTCGTTGCTGGTTAGTTCGATCAGCCCCAAGGTAGCTAAAGGCTAATGTTTGCGTTGGCGCTGCTGGGCTGGTCTTCTCCGCCCTGCTCGGATTAACCCTGTATTTCCCGCTGCTCTCTCTGCTGCCCTTTCAGGCTCCTTGCGGCTTCAGCGTTTGTCATCACAGTGACTTATCATTGGCGTGAACATGCCCTTTGAAACCACACAGTTAAGATGCTGATTTATCTGACTCCTCAGTCGCATCTGACGATTTCTTTTTCTTTCTTTTTTTTTTTTTTTTTGGTTTTGGGGTTTTTTTTGGGTTTGTTTTTTTTTTTTTTTTGGGGTTTTTTTTTTTTTTGAGGGTTTTTTTTTGAGTTTTTTTTTGGACTCTTCCTTCAAGTGCCCAGCTTTAGGACAGAGTTCTTCAGCTTCCCTTACTGCATGTGGAGCTTTTCCTATGCAGCATCTTGTCTGGTCTGTGCTGAGAGTGCGAGGCCTCAAAATCCTGAGAAAACAGGTAATTTATTCCGGCACTTGCAGAGCCGTCTCGGGTGGCTTCCTGCTGTCACTGCAGTCAGTGCTGTCACTCCAGCTCTATAGCAGAAAGGCCCCTGGGAGACAAGCTGGGGCTGAGAACATAACATTGTGCCTTTGAACTTGTCTCCTCCCAGGGAACGTTTTCAGTTCTCCCACAAGAAGAGCTTCCTTTCTGCCTACATTGAGTCAATGAGCTCCTGGGATGGGTTGGAGGCTCTGTCTGAGTCCTGATTATCAGAAAAAAGTCTGATGTACAGAAGCAGAACTTGTAATAAGATCAGCACAATTTTTATTTTCGTGCAGACTGTGATGGTTTCAGTAATATTTGCACTTCATATTGCTCTCATCCTTCTGAAAACCTGAATTTTCCTGACTTCCCTTGTGCTGCTTGAGACCTCATTTGCCTTTTCTTGCTTTGTTTCCTCTGTGCTGCGTAAATCCTGGGGCCGAATTAAGAAGTGTCTGAACAGTAAAGAGAATCTGTGCATCCTGAACACATTTGACAAAGATGACATGTCTTCTCATCTGTTGTTAACAACTGTGCCTGGTTCAGCTGGCATAATTAGCCTTAAATTAGACACGTACCTTGCAGTGTCTAGGCTACATCTGCCTGTGGAGATAGCAGGTGGCCGCGTGGCATCCAGAGTCTCAGTGGAAGTGGCCAAGAGCAAGAGGATGCAGTGGAGCATCGCTAGGGCCCTCCCAAACAAAGTTACACTCGGAGGGAACTGTGCTGATGGTGAGTGAAGGTGGCCGTGTCCCGGTGGTCTTCTCGTTGGCAGGGCTCTGCTCTGCTGCTTCGCTTGTAAAATCAGGACGACAGGAATTGTCAACCGTGAACCAGCTGAACTTTCTGCTCTGCCCCGCGGGCCCGGGATAGGGAAGTTTGGGCATTCTGAATTTCTTTTTTCTCCCTTCCATCCCTCCTTCCTTCCTTTCCCCGAGTGGAAGATACTCGGGGAGCTCTTCCTTCCCCGGCCGGGGCAGTCGCGGTGGGACAGAGCGTCCAAGGGGCTGGCCGGTGCCGGCGGGCGGAGCGCGGTGCGGCCGCGGNAGCCGCGGCACCAGCGCCTCGCCTCGCCTCGGGCGGCGAGGGGCAGGGCCCCCGCCATGGAGAGCGGCACGCCGCTGTCGGGCGGGCAGCGAGCGCTGATCCGGGAGAGCTGGCAGCGGGTGAGCGGCAGCCCCGTGCAGCACGGCCTCGTCCTCTTCAGCAGGTGAGCGGCGCGATGCGGACACCGGCACCCCGGTCCCGGCCGCCTGCTCGCCCACACCGACCCGTGCGGGAGGGATGGACGGGCTCCGCTTCTCGGAGAGAAACGCTTCCCTGTGCTTGGCGATGGCTCCTGGCCGGCTCCCCTCCCCTGGCCTCTCTCCCCTCCTGTCGCTGGGGTCCGCGGGGAGCCAAAGCCCCTCTGCCGCCGATCCGCAGGTGCCGTGGGGCAGCGGCGTGGGGCAGGACTGGGCGCTGCTCCGCGCTGCTGCCCTGCCTTTCCCACCCTTCGCGAGTGAGAACTTTGCCACGAGGAGACGGAGAGTGTGAGAGAAGCGGCTGAAAGGTTTTGTGCGTTTCTGCCCACTGATCCCTGCCTTGTCACCGCGACTTCTGCTCGTCGGAGGGCTGTGTGTCCGCTTGGCTCTGGGGAGAGCGTGGAAGGGGCAACCCGATCCTTCCCTGGCCAGGGAAGTGCTGTGCAGCCCCGGGCACAGGCCCGGCCGCCAGGGAGGGATTCAGTCGCAGGGCAGAGGAAATGGTGTGCCGGGTGGAATGGCTGATACCCAGCTTCTTGTCTCTCCTAGGCAGATTAATGTATCAATTATGTGAAGCTAAAAAAGGAAAAATCAATGAAAAGTCGTTTTAAAAGGACAATTGGATAGTTGATGAGCAGCTTCTGGAGCGAGTGGGACCCAAATCTCCCAGAGCAGGACCAGAGTAGCGGCAACAATATGGGGGAAGAGGGATGCCGTAGTTTAACGTGCAGGATGAGGAGAAGAGAGAATTACCGGTGGCCTGTTATATCTACCTGGGTGGCTGCTATTGAGTCCCACATGTGCCTGACACACACTGGCAGGGAGGATGGAGCAGGGGGTGGGGAGAGGGGAGATTGTAGCTGGTGATGGTGTCGGAGCTGAGCTTGTACATGCCCCCCTTGGTCCAGACGGCTGCTGGAGCTTGGAGGCCTTCCTTGACTTTGGAGCTTTTGGGTTCAGGGGGATCAAAAAGTGGGAATGGGAAGAGTTGAGGCAACAACCGAGACTTTGGGGAGAAGGGCCAGGCTGGGAGGAACTCCAGAGGGCTGGGACTAGTTCTCAGGTGCCATAAACATTTATCCGAGAGCTGGGGTTATGGGCTAGAGAAAGAGAAAAGTTTTTGTCTATAGGTAATCTAGATCGCCCCAAACCAAAACTTTTCAGAACTTTTGAATCTTTTACAGGTGGGGAGGGATCAGTTAGTGGGAAGGGAGGCAGAAGTGGGCTGTGGGTGTGCTGCTGATGGGGTGAGTGGGACATCAAATAAAGCTGAGGAAATGAGAAAATGGGGAGTTCTTTCTTGCTGTTGCAGGTTATTTGACTTGGATCCTGACCTGCTGCCCCTTTTCCAGTACAACTGCAAGCAGTTTGCCAGCCCTCAGGAGTGCCTCTCTGCCCCTGAGTTCCTGGATCACATTAGGAAGGTGAGAGGGGGGCTGTGGCATGGCTGGAGCACAGCCTCCATGGAGGAAGAAACCCTTAGGCAAGGCTTTGGGACCGTGGTGTGTCGGACCAGGGAATGCATGGGAAGTGTCCTGCTGAGATGGTAACTGCAGGGCGTTGCTCGTGCTAGCAGAAGGCCAGGACAAAGTGTCCTACAACAGTGGGGAGGAGATGAGAATGCAGGTTATGGTGGCGAAGAGGCACCGTGCTGATTTCCATGTCTTCGTCTGAGAGTGGACTGCTTCCTGTGAAAGCTGAGAGTCCTTCCCCTACCATGGAGGTGCCTCAGGGAGCTCACCTCTGTCCGGATGAGGACTGAAGCCCTCTGCTTGGCCACATGCAGACCAGGAGGTGGCACAGAGCTGGGCAGTAGGCCAGGTTACCCTGGACCCACTGCTGTGGTGAGGCTGTTGGTGCAGCTGCAGAGCCAGAAGGCCCACAACACCTCTCAGAGTCTCCGAGGGAGTGCTGCAGTACACATTCACCTCCCCCCAAAGCAGAGTAAGGAGCAAAGCTGAGGAGAGGCTCATGCATGCACAGAAGTATACCTGGTGCAGCAGAGACCCTTTGCTGAGCCCTGAAGAGCAGCCACACCGGGGCAGAGCTCAGCCTTGGCTTGCAGATGCCTTCATAAACTGCCTGGTTGCATCTTTAAACCAGTTTGGTGCTTTTCTTGCCTGTCTTTATTCCTTGTTCAGAGGCTGTTTCAGGACTGAGCTCCTCTGATAGCTGCAAGCTTTTTGTTATTTCCCAGTCTCTCTTCATTGGCAAAGTGAAGATTTTTGCCTTGAGCTGAAAGAGTTCTTTGCTCTTGCGGGAGATAAATTGCCTGTTGAAATTATCCAGCACAATTCTATCACCTCTTGGTTTTGCCAAGGTAACCATGCCCTGGCTTTAATCTCTTCTTCTAATTTGGTGTGTCTGTTACTTTCATCCTTCATTAAATCTTTTCTGTCCTGTTTCCATTTGGCTCTTAATGCTCCTGGGAGACTATGGTATGTGTTTTACCAGACCATTTCAAGAGACCTGGCCATAGTCTCCACCCCACCTCTTCAAAATACCTCAGCTGTTCTTAGTTGGAGTGGCCTTATTCACAATTGCACCATTTTAGCAACTTCTAATTGGAAACTCTAGTCCTGGCAACTTCTGGGGTTCCCATGCAGTTGTCCTGGGGTCCTAGGAGCTGTAATGACTGCATCAGCATTAGGTCTTAACCTGCAACTGCTCTGCTGTAGGGCTGTTTATCCCCTCTGGGACAGGGTGGTCAGCAATGCTGTTTGCTGTGCAACTCTGGTAGTGTCCCATGGAAGGATGTGGTGTGTGCTGCTGCCAGCCTCACTGATGTGACACACGGATCACGGCAGAGCAAATGAAAGCTCAGAGGGCATCTGGGCTGGGAGGGGGTCAGGCTGACAAGGGTGAAGTAGAGGGTCAGATACTTTGTTTTCTCTGTGAGGGAAGCAGAACCTTTCTGTTAATGCCATTCTGCTTTTCTGCTCCTGCACCAGGTGATGCTGGTGATTGATGCTGCTGTGAGCCACCTAGAGAACTTGTCTTGCCTGGAAGAATACCTCTGCAACCTTGGCAAGAAGCACCAAGCAGTTGGTGTGAAGGTTGAGTCTTTCTCGGTGAGGTGTCCTCCCTTGTCCCACTGTGGCTGTGTTTGTTCACCCCTGCCTGCAACCCTCAGCTGTCCCCATCCCTCTTCTGTGTTCAGCTGTCTGTAGAGAAAGCTGGTGGCTCAGGGCAGCCTGTCCAAGGTGCTGATACCAATGTAGTGACACTGCCCCAATGATGCAAACCTTTGAGCTCCCCTTGTTTTCTGCCCTTGCCCAGTAAGCCCAGGCAGAAAAGGCAGATGGAAGCAAGGCATTTCCACTGTTTGAAGAGGACCATGGTTTAGGACACTGTAGTCTCTTCTGTGCCACAGGGCTGCAGGCTCAACCTTTGCCTTGGATCCTTTGCGTCTAATGCTCTGAGCAAACCTCACCCCACCTGGAAAATGGAGCATCCACCTCTCTGTGTCTGCACTGGGATGGGGTTGCTGCACCTCAGCCCCTGCTTTCTCCACGGCAATAAGACCCGAGCATCTTCCGTACTAAACCCTTGATTACTCCTCTCCTGCCATCAAGCACGGACAGAAATGCAGCGGGGAAGGGCAGGTTCAAGAAAAGCTTTCTAACCAACACATGGCTCATTCCTGATACTGCTAGCTTTTGTTCTCTTCAGAGGGAGCAGGGTCCCTTTTGTTTGGGGTAGTGATCCCCACCAGCCCTGCAGCGTGGGGGTGCTCCTGCATAGGGCTGCTCACAGCTCTGTGAGGAGCAGTGCCCAGTAGAGAAGCCCGAGAGGCACTGAGGCAGTGTGGGGTCTGATCCACTCTCCTGACATCAGGGCATTGCCCCGCTCTGCTGCTCCACTGCTATGCCGAGGGATAGGGCCAGCTACCTGCACCCAGGAGCCACAGAAACTGGACGTGCACCTCTCCCCTGGTGTTGCATGTGCAGTGTCAGCCCTTCCTCCCTGACTTCTACTCCGCACTCATCCATGGTGAAGGCCAGCATAAGGCAGTGGAAGGGGATGGCATGGGCTGGTTCTGGGCCCCCTCCGACCAGCTAGGGACTGGAGGGTCCTAGTACTATTGGTGGAAGAGGAGCAGGTGCCCTGCAATGGGAGAAGTCAAAAAAGGTGGCGAAGTGAGACAAGAGACTGCCTGTCATCTTCTGGGGCTGAACTTGACACCTCCCTGTTTGGTTTGCAGACTGTCGGCGAGTCCTTGCTGTACATGCTGGAGAAATGTCTTGGTGCTGCCTTCAGCCCAGAGGTGAAGGAAGCTTGGAGCAAACTCTACAATGCTGTGGTGGAAGCCATGCAACGTGGCTGGGAGAGCCTCCCAGAAGGGGACTAGATCCTGCCAGCCATCCCTATTCCTGACCATGCAGCAGTCCTGAGCACGGGGAGCTCTCACACCACGCTCCCTGCCTCTCTCCACCTCTGTCTCTCTCTGTGCACCAGCCCATGGCTGTCTCCACTCTCACACGTGCTGCGGGGCTCCCCCTTGACTCCTGCTTCAACAGGGTGCGTCCCTGCAGCGAGGCCTGGCAGTGCCACAGCACAGGTATGCCACCCTGCCCCAAGTTCCTTCAGGAGCACCAACACCCATGTACCTGCTCTGGTTTTTAGCTTGTTCATTTTCTCTCCTCTTGCATCCACCCTAGTTAGGTGACAGCTGGCACAGGCCTCTTGGGCCCAAAACCCTATTTGCTGTGCTTTACCTGCCAGGTCTGCCACTCCTCAGTCCTCCTGCACTGCTGTACCTGGTTCAGCTGTGGCAGTGGTGGATTTGGCTCCATCCAGAGGGAAAGGCAGCAAGAGGACGGGACTGGTTGCACCGTGTGGCTGTCCCCAAACCTTGCAGAGAGTTTTCCCCCTGTCTCTTCATCAACACATTACTACCAGATGGTTAATCCTGGTGCTTTCTTCTGCCTTGCCTCTGACCTGGATGGGATCCCTGGCTTTTCCCTGTGTCAGCTTGGCCACAACCCAGTAGGTTTCCTAGGGATGCTTCAGGCAGTGGTGTCACATTAATCCCAAGGTGAGAGTGCTTTTGGTAGGGCTGGGCTGCCAGCTGAAAGGCTTTGTGTTGATTTGGCCAGTTGGCTTAACCTTAGAGCCATCTGAAATGCAGCAGCAGCAGCAGTATCTGTTTACTGCTTTGTATTAAGGAAAATAAAGTAAATCCAAGGAAAAGATGTCTTAAAATAAAAATGAAGATTGCAATCATGCCATAGCAACAGCTTCCAGAAACTCTGGCTCTCGGCCAGAGGAAGCATAGCTGGAATCTTTGTGCTGATGCTGTCAGAATCTGGAGCGCTTCCCAGCTGCTCGCAGTACCCATCTGCAGAGTTCCTCACCCTCACAGGAATGAGACAGCATCTGCTAGAAGAAGTCCCAGAGAATTGTTGAGAGGCAGCACCTGAGGGCTCTGGTGAGGGAGTTGAGCGCTTTGAGGAAGAGTTCATCTTTATGGGGAAGTCACTGTGGAACAGGCAAGACCATGTTTCTAGCCACCACTAGCCCTAGAGCAAGGACATGGAGCAATTATTCAGTTACAGGCAGCACCCTTTCTTTTGCTGCTTCTTCAGAACAGGAGGAGTCTGGTGTTGAGGTCTGAGATGGTCCCGTTCTGGAGACACATTCCTCCCGTTCTCAGATGTCCTTCACTCTGGGGCAGGACAAGGCTGCCTGCTCAACATAACTGAGGTCTCCTAAGCCCATGCCATTGAGGGGGTGATGGAGTGCCCTCAGAGATAGATCTCTAGTTCCCTGCCACCAGGCCTGATGGTAGCCATGGGCTTCCAGCAAGCAAAGAGCCCTCCAGCTGTGTTTAGGAGGCAAGCTAATAGGTGTGAAACAAGCAGTGAACATCCCCATGTTCCTTGTCTTCTCCATGGGATCACGTTCTGCCTCCGCAGCCCTGCAGTGTGGTGGTGTGTGTCCTGGCCCATGGCTCTCTCCATCAGCTGGGTCAGATGAAGTCCTCCCCATTCTTGCACCCAGCAGTGAGGGATGGAGGAGCTGGGGCTGGGGTGAGACACTAGCTTTGATGGCATGATATGGGGCAAAAGGGTTTGGGAATAGGGGTGTCCTCTTTGCAACCCTGTTATGGGGCATCAGCCTTCAGCATCATGGGAGTGGGACACCCTCTGGCTCCGTGTGACAAGTAGGCAGCTGTGTGAGGGGTGGGGTGTGGGTGTTACTGCCCAAACCATCCCTGCTCCCTCTAGCTTTCCCAGCTCCTTGACTTCTGCTCTTCTGTGCCACATTTTGTGTAACTCCCAAGAGAACTGATCTAGTCTGTGTGCCTCTTAAACCCAGCTGTACTGTTTATTAAAGAACAACAGTGAGTCTTAGCCCTTTTTGATGCCTTGTGTTTATTTTCATATAAAAGGCCCAAGCATACCAGAAAAAAAGGATGACACAGAGGGGTTTGCTGGTTTCTTGTTGATTCTAGCTTTGGAGATACTGGTCATTGGGAGCACTTGTGTAGTGCAGCTTGACTGACATGAGAAGGCATCCAGCAGCAAAAGCCTGCTGGGACATTTTGTGCCTGGTAATTGAGTGGGTGAGCAGTGGAGGAGCTAACAGAGAGACCTTGCTACTGATTGCTCAGACATAACAATCTCTAATGGAATTAGGATTTTAAGCAATCAGCCTAAAAATCTCTTTCCTGTTGTTCAGCAGCTGGTTTTGTTTTTTGACATAGCACTGGCTCACCTGTTGCTGGTCACCCACTGCTGGTCACCTGCAGCAGCAGACCATGGCCTCATAACAAAGTCCTGTCTGGCTCCATGGAGCATCCCCCTGCCTGCTGGACTGCGGAGTCATTCCAGCAGCCCTGCCCAGGGAGCAGCTGGTGAGGATGCAGAAGGTTCTGTCTTCTAGCATGTTTTAGCTTTGACATGATGGGTTTCCAGCCCTGGGAGAGTTGGGCACTTGATGCTGAAGAATGGTGCCTAGAGTGGGGAAGCCAGCTCAGGGTCTGTAATAGCATTTCCCAAAGGCTGGAAATCCCAGCCCTGGCATGGGAGAGAAGGGAAAACATCCTGGGAGAGCTGTGCTGCTTATTTAGGATGGGCTTGTTCCACAGGGCAATGTGTGATGGGCCGTGAAGGGCAAGGAGAGCAGCAGAGATCTGAATGCAAAGAAATACCCCCTTTGGGTCATTGCTAAAACAAGTTTTCCAACTCTTCCTGGCCTCAGGACTGGTGGTGGGAACTCAAAACTGGCACTGCAGAGAAGGGCCAGCATGGCAGCCTCCAGCAGCACCCCCATCTTTGGCTGCCTGCCCCAGCAGGGATGTTTGCCACAGCTCCCAGACTGCCCTTCTGCTGTGGCTGCTGCCCAGCGGGGATGCTCCCGTCACTGCCTGCCACCAGCCAGCGCAGTGGGAGACTCCATGTAATTGCTGGGCCCTGGCTGCAAGAGATTCTGAGTGTGCAGACTGCAATTGGGGAGCGGGGTCCTGAGCGGGTTCCAAGGTGGAGGCACAGCGCGATGGGGCTGACACCCCTCGCTAGGCCGGGATGAGCTGCCCAGTGTGAGGGCTGGGACAGCTACGACCGGGGACAATTACAGCCCTAGCTCACAGCCAGAGCTCCTGCCCAGCTCCCTGGCACAGAAATGCCCTGTGTTTAGCTCTGTTTAACACTCATTACGAACCGTGGGGGACCTCTCTAGGGGCATGCAATAGGGGATTGGGTTTTTAATTTTCCAGTTTTTCACCCAAAGGGAAGCCCTCCTCCTGCCTTCTGCCCTGTGCCGTAAACCAGAATTGCAGGGCTCACTCAGGGAAGCTGTGGGGGAGCCAGTAGGAGGAATCTCCTAAAACCAGAGGCAAATCATTCAGGTAGGAATTCAGGTAAAAAGAGTGTGTATTTCGGGAGGGAAGAGGGGAGAAAAGAGCACTGTTTTCCCAAAATCTAGAGAAGGACTTCCAAAATGGTGTCCACCCCCTTCCCTGGGACTTGCTGGACAGTTCGGCTTTGGGAACATCTGCTCCATCCTCAGATGGGATGGGTTCCTCCTGCCCCTGCCCCTTGCTGTGGCCCCAGAGGGGCTCCAGGCCACACTCCTGCTACCTCCAGGCAGCATCTGCACCTTTGGTGGTGTTCTGAGCCAGCTCTGCCAATGGAGTGACTGCTGACAGAAGGTGGGCAAGGAAGGCACATGACTGTCCCAGGACTGCAACCCATCCCCAATGTAGGGATGGTGCCAAGGGCTTTGCCAGTCTATCTGATGGGACACAGCAAGGTGCTCTTCTGCTCTGGAAACTTGCTGCTTCTGCCCACTTGTTGGGGTCTGTTTTTATGGGGATCATAGCGGGCAGGCTGGAGGTGGAGATGCATCCAAGCAGTCTCCTTGCCACTGAAGCCTCTGTAGGACATCCCCAAGCAGGGTCAAAAGCAGCCCACAGGTGGGAAAAGGCTCCAGTGGAAAGGGTTCCCCTCTGCCAGGGCCAGGAAAGACGCATGGGGGTGACAACGCCAGGCAGCAGCTGGGTGAAGTCATTTTATTCAAGGCACGGTCATAGCAATAAATCACAAGAAGGTACAGACCTCTGGCACATTCCTACAGTGGGGCAGCCAAGGGCAATATCAGACCAGCAGCCCAAGCTCCTGCGGACACAGTGCCACTAGCAGGCACTTGCTTCTACCCTCAGGGAGGCCACCAGCATCCCCGTGCCCTGCCTGGGGCTGCCTCTGGAGCAGGGAGTGAGGGGAGCAGCTGAGCAGTGGGCAGCTGCAGGGGCACCTGGGCAGGAGGCCACAAACCCCCCCGGACCCTTTTTGGGATTGGAAGGGAGCGTCTGAGCTCAAGGCTCCCCTGAGGGAGCCACTGCTTTGTGGCTCGTGTGCTGCAGCCACTGCCCCAGCATGCAGGAGTGTGGGTGGGAGGGGGGCCAGGGGACTGCCAGCCGGCCGAGCTGAGACCCACCAGCCCCACAGGAATGTCCCAAGGGCCTACTTGATGCTCTCACTGCTGGGCTGCCTTTTAGCCTCCCCTCCAGCCCAGAACTGGCACACTGTACCTCTCCTCCCAGTGGCACTACTAATGCTAAGCAGCGCCACGGCTGAGCATCTGCCTTCGCACAGCAGCGCTCCCCATGCCTGCAGCTCTGGTGCTGGCAGAGCTGTACTTTCCTCCCTTCCCTCCCTGCACTGCCCTGGGATGGTGGCAACTCTAGTTGCTCTGAAGCTAGCAGAATCAGGGACAGGAACATCAGCCCTGAGGCCAAAGCAGGGCTGAGTGAGGAGCCAGCATGCCCAGGTGAGCTATAGTGGGAGAGGAGCTGAGCAGTATGAGGACAAGCCCTCATCCCCAGGGGCCAGCACAGCTACTCTGGATGAGCTGGAAAACTGCAGGGAGGCTGTCTGGGCAGGTAACAGAGCATTTACACAAACCACAGCAGGACTCAAACTCAAGAGGCAGTGGGGCTACTGCGGGAGCATCCCACAGCTGCAGCTTGTGGACAAGGGCAGGCAGGATGTGGTGGACCAGGAGGACCTGGAAGTCCGGGTCCTGCCAGACTCCACCTGTCCCCCCTGTTCTGTTGCATTAGGACAGAGCTATGCTGGGTCCCATGGGCAGCCCCAGTGAGAGCATGAGCACACTGGGGTGCTGCCAGGGAAGACGAGTGACAAGGAGCTGTCCTGAAAGCCATTAAACACACTTGTCTCTTGACCTTCCACTTGCCCCGAGAGCCCAAGGGCATCGGCAGAGTGCAGCTGCATGGGGGGATGGGGTGGAAAGTCGAGGAAGTGCTGGGCTTGCACTTGATGCCTGCCTTGGTGCAGGGCTGCTGGTGCTCATGTAGGGGCTCTGGTGGCCGATTTAGGGACACTCACCTTCTTCACCAAAGCACACATATATCAGCAGTCCCTGCTAAAATGGGCAAAGCGGGGGCAGGCAGCAGCCTGCAGGCCAGCAGCAGTGGAGGCAGTGGGATAGCTGCCCGAGCTGCAGGTGGATGGGTGAGATGCAAGGGTTAGGGGTGGCTGTCCCCTGCCACTGAGGACCCAGAGGACAGCGTGGTGGCAGGCACATTCATCTGGGCTATCTGGGCTGCTTCCTCCTCTCAGAGGGGCCAGGGCCTCTCTCCTGCCTCCAAAAGCATGGCCTCTCAGAGAGACCCTCTCCCTATACTGCTGCACCCCCTCTTCCCCACTGTGGGCTGGAAGAGGCAGGTGGGGACAGGGGGACACAAGGGGGCTCAGCCAGTGCAGGCAGCAGGAGGGACCATCAGAGCCTCCTGCCACTGCCCATGCAATGGGGTCTCCCCCTAACATCAGTCCCGTCGTCCCCTGTCCCACTAGCAAGGTGGCCCCCACCAGCGCAGGGAAGGCTCCTTCCTGCCCCGTGGCACATCCTCCGCTCCCAGCACAGTCTGCTCCCAGCTGGCGCCAGGGATGTTCACTGGTAGCGAGCCTGGCTCTCTATCACGGGGCCACTCCTGTACTCGCCCTCCACTGTCTCCAGCTCTGTCTCGAAGCTCTGCAGCCCCCCATCCTCCCCGTCCTCTGCTGGCTCCAGGTGGTTGCCCATGGTGCCATAGGACTGGTGGGCTGGAGAGGCTGCTGGCGTCAGGCTCAGCTCAGGCTCCTGCAGAACAGTGGCCACAAAGAGCTGCCCCGGAGGGCAGTGGGCCATCAGGACCCAGGGGAGCCAGAGCAGGTGGCCACAGCAGGGCTGGGGAGGGGTACTCACATTGGAGTTAGGGGTGGAGGAAACACTGCTCCGCTCCACGTCATTGAAGGTGCCCTCAGACTGGTCCGACATCTGAGGAGAAGGAGGCCGTGGAGGAAATCATGGTTTGGGGGCCCAGCTTTGGCTGGGGACAGCCAGGTGCTATGTCAGACTCCCCCTGGCAAGTGAGGAGGGGATGCAGTGGGGTGAAAGAACAGAGTGGGTGGGTGACTGTGCTCACCTGGTAGCTGGAGGGTTTCCGCGGCTGCAGCTTCTTCAGGCAGAGGCCAAAGAAGGAGAAGATGATGCAGGAGAGGAGGACCACAAAGGTGAAGAGGGTGACAGGCCGGGTGGGACCTAGAGCACAGAGACACTGGGGCAGCACCGAAGTCTCTAAGAACCTGCTGCATGTCCAACTGAGCCCCAGGATGGTGACTGCTTTGGGTTTTACAAGCTCTCAACCCCCTTCCCAAAACACGAGCTGACACCTTCATCTGCCAGGTCTTTGCAACACCTCCCCCTTTACCACCCTCCATGCCGTGCCTAACTTAAGGGTGACACCAGTGGCTTGTCACCCCCAAGCATCAGCACGACCGTCGGCAGCAGCAGGGTGCAGCCCCAAGCTCTCCCTACCGAGGCGCAAGACGGAGAAGAAGAGCAGCCAGAACATGCAGAGGATGGGGGCCACCACGACCTGGCTGATGGCAGCGACGTGCAGGCGCTGGTTCAGTTTGGTGGGGATGTACACGTAGTAGATGTTGTACCGGTCAACCATGTGCTTGAGCAGCATGTAGAGCAACCCTGGTGGGACCAGAGGGCCATTTGAATGGAGGGCAACGGGGACAGCTAGGACATGGGAACAGCCAGGACAAAGGGACAGCAGGGCAGGCCCTGGGAATGATGCCCAAGGGTGCACTCCTGTACCATGCAGGAAGCCTGCACTCCCATGCTGCTGCTGGTGGCTGAGACAGGCCGTTCTTGGCATGGCTGGGACCATGGGCATGGGATCATACTCACCAAAGGGGACAATGATGGGGCAGGTGATGCTGTAGGTCATGACAACAGAGAAGATACAGCAGGTCCAGGCGTACTCAAGTCCAAACTGGAACTGGTAAGCTTGGCTCTGGGGCACAACCAATAGTGTCATTGCCACCTCTGTCACTGCAAAGGCTGCACTTGCCTTTACACCCTGGCCCACAGGACTGCCTCACCCCCACTAGCCCCCAAGGTGCCTGAAGAAGTCCCCACAAACATCCCCACAAAACCACGACAGCCGGAGTTTCCAGTGGGTGCATCTCTGCTGTGCTGGGGGTCACGCAGGCTCACGGGTGACCAGAGCCACATACCCGCTTAACATGGAGCCGCTCGGGCTCGGACTTGGCAAAGCAGAGGCGAGCAGTGTAGACGAGGAGGCCCGGGATGCGCAGCAGCTCCATGGCCGTCCCAATCAGGCTGGAGGTGACTACGTAGTTGACGAAGAAAGCGCCGTTGTCTGGGAGGAAAACGCACCTGCCCCAGGGACAGAGAGAGGTGAGGCAGTGAGAGGATGCTCAGGCAGGAGCTGCAAGAGCTGCTGGCGACAGACAACAGGTGCTCCCGCTTGCCTGAGAAGTTTGGGAGCTTCCTGCTACTCACTGGAACTTGACTTCAGCCTCATCCAGAAAGTGGGTGTCGAAGAGCCAGCGGAAAAACAGGTCCAGGCTGGAGGGGAGAGAAGAGGAGCAGCTCAGAAAGAGGGGGAGCTAAGCAAGACACCCAGAAGGTATGTGCTTTCCCCTTCCCTGAGCAGGCAAGACCCTCTGGACCCTACACCACCAGAGCAGCATGGGAGTGTAGGGTCTACCACACAAGACCACCTCTGCTCCTGTGCTTGCCTCCTGGATGGCCAGGATTGCTGTAGGTGAGGCTATGCAGACTCCTGACCAGGGTCTGCTGAACCCAAGCAGCAGCTGATCACCGCCACCAGCCTCCTTGGGTGAGCTGTGGCAGCCGGGTAAACTGCTCTGCTCCACTCCTCTGCAGGGAAGGTTTCTGTCTGTGACCATCTGTGAGTGGCTCAGCATTGCTAAAGAGTGTTTTCCTCTCCAGGGACTGCCGTGTTTCAGTGGCAGCGGGACCTTAGCCCTTTGGGGCTGGATTGCCAGGGCGAGGGGCCTGGGTGTGACCCTGGCAGCTCGTGAGCAGGGAGAGCAGCATGGCAGGGTGGTCCGTACCTGCTCAGACCCAGCGAGGGCAGGATGATAACCATGAACACCAGGAAGAAGAAGCACTTGTGCATGGTGATCTGATTTTCACTTGACCTGCAGAGAGCGAAGACAAGAAAAGAACACTGCATTTTTTTGGGAAAGAAAAAAAAGCAGGTGGGGTGAGGGGCTGGGCTGGGTCTCGCTTTCACCAAGGAGTTACTCCCAGCCTCACAAAGCTGTGTGCATTTGATCTGTGCATCCACTGGGGCCTTGCAAAGCCTCTCCCAGGTCAGGGTGTGTCACCATGAGGAATCTGCTATAATGAAAGCTCTCATACGCCCAGCTTCCCACCTCCTTCATCCTTGCCCTCTCCTACCATCCCTGCTGGTATAGACACTCAACAAGAGGCATATGGGTGTCTAGTATGAGTTCATGACCTCCCATTTCCCCCAGAAAAAGGAAGAGAGGTCATGACAAAGCTCCTGCAAGGACTCATCAGACCACGCACAGGAGTTGGGGCTGATAAAGGGTCAAGATTGAGAGAGCACATTGTAGGAGCTGGGCAATTTCTTCTACTTTTAGCATTCTGAACCCATACCTCTGCCTTGGAGGGCTGGGAGCATGCCTGGGACGGCCCTGCTGCTGCCAGTCCACCATCACACCGTCCCTCTCACAGACTTCTTCAGATCCATCTTAAAACCACCTGACTTTGTCAGTAACCTGAAAGTGTTCAGGACAACGGGAAGCAAATGGCTTCCTTCTACAGAGAGAAACACCCAGGGGCTCTGCTCCACTGTGGGGGTCTGCTGCTCCACTGCCTGCCTCCCTGCAGGGTGGGTTCCCCTTCCACTGCGGTTCCTCCCATCTGTGGCAGCCCTGGGGGACTCTGGGGTTCCTCCCATCTATGGCAGCCCCATTACCTTGTCCAGTGAGACTCGAAGAATGCTGAGTAGTAGACAAGGAAGGGCAAGAAGACAGAGAAGGCCCAGAGCAGCAGCGTGGGGAAAAACTGGGTGATGATGGGGTTCTGCAGGAAGAGAGATGCCGGGCACCCGCTCAGCAACCCACCAGAGCACAGCCATGCTGGAGATGGCACATGGTGGTGCAGCAGGTGGGCTGGGGCATCCCCTCCCTGAGCAGAGGCATTTGTTTCAGAAGATAAGAACTTGAGGCCAGCCAAAGGCACTACAGCCATGTTCTGAGCCCCAGTGCCCACCCAAAGGTTCATAGGTCAATGAATAAGGAGATGTGCTGCTGGCAGCTCCTAACATCTCCTGAGCTCTTTCCAGACCTTTCTTCTTGAGTGGACAGCAACCTGCCTGTCTCCATGGACACCAGCATCAAAGCTCAGGTTTGCATAGCTGCCCCGGGGCTCTGCCACTGGAAACACAAGCAAAAGGGGATGGACAGCAAGCACAGACACGACCTCATCAATGACTTTGTTTCTCATCAATGCCCATCCTAGTGATGAATCCTCTTCTTGGACCAGTGTAGAGCTGGTATCCTCCCCCTGTCACAGACAAGCCTGGAAATTACGACCTTTTAGGAAAACTGGCATGGGTTAGGGACTACCTTAAGGCTCTCCACAGGGTGTGTGACATTGAACATGTCCATAGTGTTGACAATGATGGCTGGCGTAGTGAGGAAGAAGAGGAGGACGAACAGGCAGATATTAAGCAGGATGAATCGCACCCACCAGGATGTGCCACGGACGGATAAATTCTCCCTGTAAGAAGAAAACACAACTTGGACATGATGAAGAGGAAAAGCCATGTGTCCTGGGCCTCCCAGCATAGCTCCAAAAAGCTCTGCCTCCTGCTATCTGCACCAACCATCTTGGCAGACATTGTTCTGAGCTCACCCTCTTCCCCTCCCTGCACTGCTTTGCTGTCACATGCAGAACCCCCCGGACCAGAGAACAGCCACGGCAGAGGTCCATACCACCAGGTGGCTTTAGAATCAGACTGGAGAAACTGGAGTCTGGTGATCACCCCAAGCTCATCTGGCTGAGCCCTGCCTATAGCTATGGGCATAGGCTCCTTATAGCTAGGGACATGAGCTCCTTATAGGTATGGACATGGGCTTCCCCATGCTTGTTCCCCCTTCCTCCCTCCCTCCCTTCCGCTGTGGAGGTTCACCAGATGATATCACTGGGTGAAGGGGCATAGCAAACACCCCAGTGGTGTGACTTGACCACGGTGGTGACAGAGGACTGCTGGGGGTGCTTGCGGCAGTGGATGTGGCTGTAGTCCTTCAAAATCCTGCAGGAAGAGGGAGCCAGGGGTCAGGTCTCACTTCTTGTGAGACCCTTCCCACAGCCCTAACAGGGCAGCCAACTCTGCAGATGGCAGAGGCATAGAGGAGACCGACCCATTGCCCGGCTTTGGCTGGAAAAGCTGGCAAGGTGCCCCAGCTCCCCGGCAGCGGTGGCCAACAGGCTGGGGGACATCCCCATGGCTGTTGTACGAGGGGCACTCACACAGCTGTCATCCGCTCGTCCTGGAAAGTGACGAAGGCCATGTCAAGCCGCTTGAGCGTGATGCGGTTGCGCTCCGCATTGAACTCATCCGTGAGCTTCTCCTCCAGCTCCCCGTAGTACTGCTCAGCATCTACCTGCGGGAGCAGCCAGGGCGGTGCCGCGCACTGGGCTGGGGCAGGGGCAAGCTGCCATGCTCTGCCTTGCCCATGGTGCAGGTGTGCTGCCTGAAGCCCTGCCCACACCCTCCTACCTCATCGAAGCCACAGGAGCGGCAGCAGAAGATGCGGGCGCAGGGGTGAGTTTTGATCATGATCTTCCCCTCTTTCTGTGCCTTGGTGGTGAAGTAAAGCCGCCCCTTCATTGCTTTGCGCCTGCCAAGAAGCCGATAGGGGAGAAGATCATTTGGGGAACATCAGACATACAAAGAGAAACCCAGACTGGGTGCCTGGATGTGGTAGGCAGGAGCAGTACACCCACACACAGAGGCAACATGGACGTGCATGCACTCACCTCTCTGCATCCAGCTTCATCAGCTTGCGCACGTCGAAGCAGAACTGGACATTGGTGACGGTGCAGCTGGGATAAGCCTCGCTGCAAGCACAGGGGCATGGTGGCACCAGGAGCCAGGGGATGGGGACAGTCCCTGCCACATGCCTGCCACTCACCCAGCAAGCCTGTGGCACGTGGCTACTCACTGGAAATGCTTGATGATAAGGGAAGGGTCTGTGATCTCCTTGGGGATGTGTGTAACCATCAGTGTCCGGGCGACCTGGGGGATAAGAGGCAGTGGGATCTGCAGGATGGGCAGGGATCTGCAGGACGTATCGCTGCCACCCTGTTCACCCAGCAGCAAGCTGGGGCACCGACTGCCACCCTGGAGACTAGTCAGCACAGACGTCCTCAATGCCTAGTCCCAAACTCTGTGGGCATAGCCAGACAATGCCATACCCCAGACAGATGGATACAGCAGTTTCCGTCTCAAGAGACAAGACAGCAAGAGAGAGATTTGCCTCCTGGCTGTCACTTTATCTGGAAGCTGGTGAAAATCAGCCATACCTCTCCCTGCCAGCCCAGTTCCAGGCTGTTCCTAAAGCCCTCTGTACCTACTGGGACCAGCATTTGTGCAAAGCAAGAAGTCATCCATTAATGCTGACCAAGGCAGGGTTGGAGGAGGGGTGGCTGCTCACCTTCTCATTCTCTCTGTATTCCAGGTGGACAGAGTGGTGAGCCATGCAAAGGACAGTGAGGATAAAATAGATAAGGGCGAAGATGCTGTGCAGCCATAGGAGACGGTCTCTGGAAGAGAGGAAGAGGGGATCAGTGAGCACTGTGGTAAGCATGTGGTATGGGGACCAGCATGGCACTCAGCATCTCACCCATGGCCACCCCTTCCACCCAGCAGGACCTCCCCATGCCAGCTGTCAGACACCCACCCCAGGAACTAGAGGGCAGGACCCAGGGTGTTGACGGAGATACTACAGAAATGAGGCCAACACAGCACCCCCAAGAGCACGTCTGCCAGCACTGGGGTGCAACGAGCAGTGCCACTGTGTTGGCTGCCCTGACTGGGCTCATGCGTAGTACAGAGAGACACAGAGCTACTGGGAGTGGTGTGCTGCTCACATGGACCTGTCCCTGTCCCCAGCACGGGCCTGTGGAGAGTTCTGTGCCTAGGTGCTCCCAGCAGTGCCCACCACAGTAGCAGCACACACAGCCCCCCTGCCTGTGGGAGCACCTACTGAGTTGGGATGTTGGCGATGGTTGTCCGGCCGAAGTGGGTGGGATTGTGTCCTGCAGAGGAAGAGGAGAAGCAGAAGGTTAAGGGAACCCAGTGCAGTGTGCATGGGTTATTGCAGTTATTGGCTCTGGTCTTTGCTCCCTACTTTTCCATCTCCCAGGTCCCAACTGCCCTGAATTTCCCAGCCTCTTATGTTCCTCTGTCCCACAGATGATGGTGGGCTCCTGCTCACATGAGGGCTTCTGAGATAGGGGTTTTGCTGCCTTCTGTCCCAGAGGCATGGTGCCTGCCCAAAGGCTTGGAAGCTTGCATGGCACTCCTGAGTCATCCTGTGACTAGGGAAGCACCTACCCAGGAGGTCCCCTGAGAAGTTGACAGGCAGGATGACAGCCACGGAGAGCACGCAAACCAGCGTCAGCAGGACCAGGAGGTGCCGCTGGAAGGAGAGGTAGGTGGTGGCATCGATCCCACACTTGCTCTGAATCTCCTCGTCCCTGGAGAGAGGGAGGTGGGGGTGAGTGCTGCTGGTTCCTCCCCGTCACCTCCCGCCATGGGGACACTGGCTCGCTCCAGTCTCTCACAACCCACACCAACTCATGACATCCTGACAAAGGATTTGAACACAGAGGGAATGAGGGACTCAAGCAGCCCTCCAGCTGGCATTCATTACAGGACTGGTTCCTATCAGGAGAGGCTGGAGCCCTTTTCTTTGGGATAGGATCAAGGGGCCAGGAGGAAATGCAGAGGTGAGCTCTCTGCTCTCTCTTCAGAATGGATGTTTTAAGAGGGCTCTCCTCTGCCGCTGGTCCCAGCAGCTGCAGGTGATGGGCCACCACCTGTGAGCACCAGCTCCCCAGGGGTGGGCAGTGGTGGGGCATGACCATAATGCCAAGGACACACACTTACTTCATCTGGTAGATAGAAAGGAGCCAGGAACAGAATCCCTAGAAGGAAGAGGAGTCAGGATGAGACAAGGACAACCACCCCCACCTCCCTGGTGAGGGGCTGGGTCACAACATATGTTGGGGACAAATGCAGAGGTGGTGCAGTGCCTATGGCCAGGGGGCTGAGCAAATGGACACAGTGCCCAAGGCAGCTCAGCAATGCTCAGCCCAGTGGCAAAGGCAGCTGCCTCTGGAGAAGCAAGGAAAACACATCCAAAGAGCTGGTGGGAAGCTGAGCACGACCGCTCTTCCAGGTGGCAAAAGCCCTGAGGGACCAGGCGACCTTCCTGAAAGTGGTGATAAGAGAATTACTGTGAGGAGGAACAAGGAGTCTGCTAGGTCTGGGGTATAAAGAGACAGGAAAGTCTCTCTACAAACATCCACCAACCTGATGGCTGTCAGGTGCATATTTTTGGCTGCAGAAGGATTTGCAGAGGAAGCTGAGGTCAAGCATTAACCCACTGTTTCAGGGGTGACTTGATGGACCTCAGCTTCCTCTGAATATTGAGGAGCATCACTGTAACAGGCTCCTGCTTCTGGAGCTCCCTCCTTTTCCCCTGCCCTTATAGCCCCTAGCCTAACATTCCATGCACATTTTTGACCACTCTCAAGTGCTGAGGTGGCACTGCTGTAGAGTGCTACCGGACAGCCTAAGTTCTTGAGTACTAGCTTATTCCCTGCCACTGTGTACGCACAAGGGTTTTCTCCCCTATGCATTATTTTACACTGTACTGACACCAGAGATCATGCAAGTTCAAGGCCCCTCTGCAGTTCCCTAGGTCATGGCTGTGCCAAATAGCACTCATCCATCTGGCCTCTTCACGGCTTTCTGGAGGTTATATAGAATAATAGAATCATAAGGTCAAAAAAGACCCCTAAAATCATTAACCATTAACTGAGCAGTGCCGAGTCCACCACTAAATCACATCCTTAAGTGCCATATCTACATACCGTTTAAACCCCTCTAGGAACGGTGATTCTGTCACTTCCCTGGGCAGCCTGCTCCAATGCCTGACCATGCTTTCAGCAAAGAACTTCTTCCTAACATCCAGTATATTCCAACAACATGCTCTGCTACAACTGGAAGCCATTTAGTCCTGTGTCTTGTTACTTGGGAGAATAGACTGACCCCCACCTCACTGCAGCCTCCTTTCAGGTAGTTGCAGAGAGCAATAAGGTCCTCTCTCCTTTGCCTCTGGCTAAACAACTCCAGCTCCCTCAGCAGCTCCTCATAAGGCTTGTGCTTCAGGGCCTTCACCAGCTCTGTTTATGCTGACCTTGCACAGGAGGGACACCAAGCAGCTCCCTGGGGGATTCCTTTACTCCGCCCTGTGAGAGCTGGCATTTTCTTCCTCCTCTCCATCCCTTGACTTTATTCATGCCTGGACCTTCCCTCCTACCCTACAGCTCAGCTTCATCTGATCGAAAGCTGCAGGAGGCTTTGGAGGTGCAGGCATACCCACACCCCCAACAGCTCCAGAGGGGCCAGACACTCCCTTAGCACAGCCCAGCAGGTTCCCCTCCTATGTCCTACTCCAGGGCTCTGCTCCAGACAGCCACGTCTAGGAGGCTGTGCAGACCCCAAGCTCCCTGGGCTGTAATTTCTCAAGTTGTTCAGAAACCCTCTTGAAAAACAGCATTTATCAGCTGATTCCACATTCTCAAGGATTCCCACATGCAGGAGAGAGGTTGCACACTCCAGTCAGTAGCCTGGCTTTTCATCTCAGGGTGAGTGAAAGTTCTGTGCCTGCTCCTTGGAATTTCTGATGGCAATGGAAATTTGTCAGGCTGCTTTTATTGCAAACTCATCCTCCAACCACACTGCTGGAGGGGTGTTCTGGTGCACCCCCACAGAGAAGGGCTCCTGGGAATGAACTGGTCAATCTTCTCCTCACTGGATAAAGGCACCAAAACCTCATTTAGCTCTCCAGCAACATTTTTGCCTTCTCCAGTGATCAGTTTTTATCTTCAATATCTAACAGCACTATAAACTCTCTGGCAGGTTTCCTGCTCCTGATCCGCGAAAAAAATCCACTACTGCTTTGCATCAGTCTTCACTGACAAGACCAATCCTCAGGAATCTCTGACCCAAGAGACCAGCATAAAGGAATGTCAGAAGACAGACTCTCCTCTGGTGAAGGAGGACTGAGTTAGAAAACACCTAGGCAGACCTGACATCCACCCGTCCATGGGTCCTGATGGGATGCATCCATGACTGCTAAAAGAGCTGGGTGGACACCACAGTGAGGCAGCTCATGATCATCTTTGAAAAGTCCTGGTGATCAGGAGAGGTGCCTGAGGACTGGAAGAAAGCACCAGTCCTCAGGCACCTCATGCACTGGAACAGATTGCCCAGAGAGGTTGTGGAGTCTCCTTCACTGGAGATATTCAAGGTACAATCCTGTGCCATGTGCTCTAGGATGACTGCTTGAGCAAGGAGGTTGGACCAGATGACCCACTTTGGTCCCTTTCAACTCTACCCACTCTGTGATTTTGTGATTCTGGGCTTTTTATGCTCTCCACAAATTTCTCCTCAAAACTGCTCTTCTCCCCTCTAAGTGTATTTTACATCTAACCTGGCAGACTTGAAATTTTCCTCATTTGTGAACAGTTTGACTTTTTAAAGGATGTCTTCTTACTTCTAACAATCTCCTTTAATCTGCTCTTTAGTGTGCTGGCTTTCCCTGTAGTCTTTCTCACTTATTTTGTGATGAGCAATATACATCTGCCTAAAGCACGTGGTGCAGAGCCTTTAAACTGGCCTCCTGCCACCTGCAAGGATTTTGCTTCTTTTGCTTCTTTTCTGCCTAGATTTTTAAGCAAGTCATGACATTTTTTCGCAGTCATATCAGTGACTGATTTTTGAGCTTTTACTGCCAAAAAAGAAAGAGGCAGCAAAATGTGTCTGTCTATGTTTGTTTCCAGCAAAGCCTAGCGTGGTAGAGAGAAACAAAAGACTGCTTTAAAGCCCCACCATGCTGGCAGAGGAGGAAATGTGGTGTGGGACACTTTGTCCTGAGGGGTGGGAAAGATCCTTGCAGGCATGCAGCAAGGCTCTGGCCATGCATCCAACTAGATCCCCACAGCTGCAAGGACAGCCATGCAGCTGTAAGATGCTTGCCCTGACAGGAGCATCCCCTCCAAACTGCTATTCAAAATAGATGCCGCAAAGAATCCAGGACAAAACCCCCCGAATTCCCCACTGCTAAAGGGTGTTGAGCAGGACATTTAATTTCTCCCATTTAACTTCTGTCCTGGGTTTCTGATGAAGAACAGGACAGGCTGGGCCAGGACGAGCACAGCCCAGGTTCCCACTGCCACAACCACTGGCACTCACCACATCCTTGTTGTCGACATCCAAAGGGCTGCTCTCTGATGGGGACTTCTCTTTCTCGCTCTGCTCTCCATAGAAAAGCGACGTCAGGCTTTGCAGCAAGGGGAGGAGCGGAGGGATGAGGCAGAAGAAAAGCAGCAGATAAAAGAAAAGCACCCTTGGAGAAGTCTCTCCTAGGAGAGCAGCCCTGAAAATGCCTCCCCCCTCCCTGCATGCTACACTGGGGCTGGAACAGTGAGTACTGCTGGGATTGGGACAAAGGGGTTGCATCTTGCTGCCTCTGCACCAACAAGTCTCCCCGGCTTCTCTGTGGCTCTGACCCATGATGGGCTCATGGAGATGTAGCCTTAGCTCCACGACGAGGGACTGTTGAACCACGTACTTCTATTCCACTGTTCTCAGATGTCTCAAACGGTTTTACAGTAAAAAGGAATGTAATCATTCCTTTTAAGGAATTGCATTTTAAGCCTTGATTGCCCTTTGATCTCACTGGTGAAGGGAAACATCATGTATTCATTGCCAGACTCAGCTCTAGATTCAGAGGCCAAGAGGAGCTGGAGAGGGGAGAAGGCAGGAGAGGGACTTTAACAGAGCTTGCTCTTGCGGGTTGCCCAGCCTTGCACTGACCCCTCCTGTGTGCACCTGCCTGTGCAAAGAAAGAAACTTTGTTGCTCAAGGTGAGCTGTGCTCTGGTAGGCAGGCTGCTCTGGGCAGCACAGCCCACCTGGAAATATGGTCTGGGCTCTACTTTTACCAGAACACTGCTTATTTTTGTGGAATTCTGCACCTAACCCAAATGATGGGCCAGGCAAGTTGCTGTGGTGACATGAGGAAGTCTTATTGCTGTGTGTCTCCCTCTGCTCCCTCCACCAGCCCGTCTTGCTCATCTCAAGAGAGGGGCAGAAGAGGCAGTGGCGCAGTCCCCACTCGAAAGCAGCTCTCGAGCCTTCGTCCTTCCCAGAGCAGTTCCCTCAATGGCACCAAGAGCACTGTCACCAAATGCTACAGGGGATGAAAGCTGGCCTAGGCTTTCCCTCTCCCTGCCACAGATGGTGGCTGTGTCTCCATGGGAAAGGGGGGCACCAGACCATTGCCAGTGGGAAGGAGGGACAGGAACACCTGCTGAACTTCCCTGTGCATCACCCCACAGTGCTGGCCTTCCTTCCAGCCCTCTTGAAGAGAATAGAGTCATCACCTGCAGCAGCTTTGCATCCTCCTCACCTATCATTGTCCATCAGCAGTGCCAGGCGCCCGTAGTCCCAAGCTGCTTTTCGAAGACATGAGAAGATGAGAAGGAGAAGCTGGAAGAAGAAGGATAGGTGTTTTGCTGCAAGGTCTCACCCCATGGGATCTTCTCATATCCCTCCTTTCTGCTTTCTCACTCATGAGCCCAAACTTGTGCAAAACTCTTGCCCCAAACTGTTCCCGCTCTGTGATCTCACCACTGCTGCCCAAGTGCCCTTTGCTGACCCCCACGATGAGGGCAAAGTCCTTGGACTTCTGCATTCATCCCTGTTCCCCAGTCAGCCAGGTGCACCGGTGTACTCATCCCTGTTCCCCAGTCAGCCAGGTGCACCAGCACATGGGCTGCACTTGTGTGTGGCTGTCAGTGCACGTGGGGGCTGCAGAGCCTGTAGAAATGGCACCCTCCTGGCCCTCACCAGCCAGAGGGTGAAGTTGATGGCGAGCACGGTGGGCACGCCACCGAATGGCAGCCCCTCCAGGACGGTGCTGCGGGAGCGGGCGCTGAAGCACTGCTCCTCCGTGCTGTTCACCGGGGCGTCCAGGAAGATGAGCACATCCAGCGAGGGGAGGCCAGCACCATCAGGTGCTGGCTCCATCGAGTACGTGCCCTCCATCGGTGCCGGTGTGGGGGTTTCGCCCTGCAACACAGAGGCAGGGGCGTGGATGGAAAAGCCTTTGCTTGAAAAGGGGCCATGGCTCTTCCAGGTCTCTTCCATTAAGGTCTGAGGAGCTCACTAAGGGTAGGGAGGGGAGAGGACTGGCTGGTGACCTTGGAGCTTCCCGAGCCCCAGTCTCTCTCAGGGAGAGGTTGTTGGACACAAGGCAGAGTGTGTTGCTGAAGAAATCTCACAGCTACATCCTGCTCTTCCCCACCCCATTAAACCCCATGCTATTTGGTTGTCTCTGTCATACCTGAGACAGGTCTCTCACCACCTCTGCCCCTCAGTCCTGGAAGCTGGGTTGAGTCATGGCCACCCTGGTGTGGTCAGCAGGCAGGAATAAGAAGCTGAAGCATTTGTTCGAATTTCTGAAAAAAACAGCAGTGGTGATATTGGCAATTGGGCTGCTGGGGCTGCACTTGCTTCTCTCCCCACAGCCAGATATCTACTGCCTATGGAATATCCCTAAGCCTGCTGTCCTCCTCCATCATCATGATCTGTGTGACTCAGGAGTTACAGGACTTCCCTTTCATCATTCCACCTAAGCAGAATTGCTCTTTCCAAGATATCTTGATCTCCTCAGAAGAGTCAGCTTCTCAAAACCCTAAATGCTGGGCTTCCCGCCACCTTCCCCATGAGCTGATACCATAGGTTACAGTCCTCACTGGCAGGAGATACTTAAAGGTCATTAATGGCCAAGACTGAGGCTTGTTTCCAAAACCTTTCCTACCACCATGCTTTAGATAGGAGAGGATCCTCTCCAAACCTGCAGTGACTGAAGCCACTGGGAACAAACATCCTACAGCACGCTTGTTACTCATGGAGATGCCACAGGACAGTGCCAAACAGCTGCTGCACTCACCATACAAAGACGAGGAGAGGGAACCAGCAAAACAAACACTAACAAATGTGGGATGGGGACAAGCTGGCCAGAGTCTCTTGTCCTCATGTGCCTGTCCTGCCTCCATACCTTGGAGTCACCCTCAACACCTTTAGCCAGCTACTTCTGGTACCTGGAGAGCTGCATAGCCTTCAGAGAAGAACAGCTATGCCTATGGTGAGACCATCCAGTCTTTGGAGGCCTGGAGCAGCCAAATATAATTGTGAAGCTGGCCTGGCCCTGAGCAAGGGCTTTTATCAGATGACCTCCAAGAGGGCCCCTCCAATCGCAATTATTCTATATCCCTATTCTCAGGAACTTGTGCTCCTGACAACAACATTTTCAGGCCTGCCTGAAGTTTATAAGTGCAGGGCAAGGCACTCATATAGATTAAGATCTATATAAGTGCCTTGCCCTGCAGATATGATGGGCACAGTATATTGTGGTCAGTATACTGTGACTAGTGCAAAGGCTATGTGAAAACTCAAGGGTGGTTTATAACATGTACTCCTGTGAGCTCTGCATTCAAGCCATTGGGCATCCATTCTTCTCCATGCTTTTTATCTATATTCCAGCCACAACTGAGACCCTGCTATGGCCCATGCAGTAACCCAGCATCAGGTGATCCCTGCTGGAGGACGCTCAAAGCCCACACGAACAGGATGGAGGAAGAGAACCATGTGAAGGACCCATGGTTTAATTAAGCAGTGGAGGAGAATGCAAACAAAGACAGATGGGACCTTCAGGGATGTGGAGATGCAAAGTGTTTATGGTAGTTTTTGCCACCAAGACCAAACAGGATCGACTCTTCTTCAACACCAAAGCAAACCTAATTGAGAGGTCCCTGGGGAGCACAGAGACAGCACAAAGAAAATGACTTGGCTTAGAAAGACGATATTCCTAAGCTCTACACAGATTTTCTTTCGTTAGGAAACATTTACTTGTGCTGTGTCAGTGTGACAGATGGGGGACTACAGCAGCACCTGATTTTATATGCATGGCTGTGGCCTCAGCCTCTCTCTCTTAGACCTTGCAGTTTGCTGTTTGAGGGGTCCTGTCCTAAAGATCATGAGGCGCTCAGACACGCCCATCACACAGCTGATCAGGGCAGTGCAAGGGTGCTGCTGCAGGAGCTGACATAGGTTACATTCCTGAGAGATTGACTCTCTTTGACCTCCTCACTCAGGGAAAGAATAAGCTGAAGAGGAGGGAGGTTTTCAAACACAAGAAACACAAGAGTTGACAATCAAAAAAGAAAAGAAAAAAGGTCTGACAGCCTGGACACAGAGGATTCCCAAGGGATTCTCAACCCAAGCTCTCCAGAGGGTTGAAGAATTTAAGAACTACTCTGGATGCTTGTAGTTTCCAAATTAAACACAAAAAAAGAAGGTGACTTGCTACTTTCATTTCTGAAGCATAAATTCCATCCCAAAGAAAAATCTTCACTGGAAGCCTAAGAGTGGCTGGGATGATTGGACCAAGGCTATGAGCCCAGAAGAGCCTGAGTCTCACCCCACTGCAGTATTAGGCTGGCATCTGACTACCTACATAGATGTCTTGAAGGGATGTCAGAAGCTGCTGAGCTACAGGCACCACGTTCCCCAGGACATGCAGACACGCGGCAGTCCCTCTTCCTGTGCAGACGGTGCAATGTCACCTGAGCCATGGGCTTCAGTGTCTGCTACAGTCCTGCCCATGCTGCAACTTCAGTTCTCCTTGGAGTCCCTATCCACATACACATCCAGTCTGTGGTTTCTGGAGATGTCACTGCCCAAGCTAGGACAGCTGAACATTGGTGAGACTCTCAAAAGAACTGCCAGGTTACTTGACACATACCGATACTTCTCCAAAGGGCATCCCAGGAGACTTGAGGCTGATACTTGCATCCAGGTGTGGAGTGATGGATGGGCTGGCAAAGTGTCCTTGCAGTGCCCTCAGCCACAGCCTGTGTCCCAGCCACGGCTGGGAGTCCTGCACTTCAAGGGCCAGCATGGTCCCACCAGGATAATGATTCCTGACCAGGACCTCCAGAAGAGACCTGTAAGAAGTGAGGGGGCTATTCTGGCAAGCAGCAGGTGTTTGCCTGGGCTTGCCTGCCTCTTGCTTGCCATCAGGCAACCACCTGGGCCACTAGGACCTCTAGCCGGGGTCTGCTCTTTGCTATGGAAATGCTCTCCATCTGTTCCCCACCATGTGCATGTCTCCCTCTCTCCCCTCCTCCTGAAAGCAGCAGAGCCATTGCCATCTGGCATTTTCAGCTGCTAAATAATTCACTGCCTTTTTGTTAACAAGGAGAGTGTGTCTCTGACCAAGGGAGCTGCTAGACCATCAGCAAATAAACAAGGAGACTCTTAGCAACCTCCAAGTCCCTTCTCAGTCACCACCACTCTGCTACCCAGCAGTAAGATCCTGCAGCTTGTTTCTAGGCACCGGCTTCACACTCGTAGGAGGAACATCCTGTCGGAGGATGGCAGGGTGAGAGGGATTTTCACAGAGATCTGTACAAGTTGTCTTTCTCTATCAAGTGCTTGTTGCTATCCCCATCTCTCCTATATCACATATTTTGCTCCTGGTGGCCAAAAGCAATGGGTTCCTCCTAGAGATGTTGTTAATATCTCCTGCTCCCAGCTCTCCTGCCCAGAAACCTCCCAAGCAAGCCTTCACCCTCCCAGCCCAATCAGCTCATTTCTCTCCACACAGTACTGCTGGTACAATGCCAGACTGCACGGAGAAATTTCAGGAGCAGAAGATACTTGAAGACCCAGTCCAGCTCTGTCCCCGCTCTCTTAAGCACCTCCAACTCCAAAGGAGTCCAAGGAGCCATCATATCATGCTCAGGCCTGTAAACACAGCCTTCGCAGTGTATCACAGCTCCTCTGAACCTGATCTCAAGCCACTCTCCTGCCTTTTTGCTGGTCCTTTCATTGCCAGATAACTACAGAAACTCACCTCCCAATACCCAAACCACTACTTTTCTAGACCATTTGTTCCAGCTAGTCTCACCTTTTATGTGCTGCTCTCAGAAAATCTTATGCAAATTATAGAGCTGCAGTGTTACCACTAAAATAACTAATGGGGGCAACCAGCTAAAAGTAAGTCATGCATATATGTTCTAGGAAAAGCACGCAGCAGAAGCAGCGGAGGAGATTTCTGCTCACGTGCAGCAAGAACAGCTTAAACTCAGACCTTTAGAACGTGTTCAAACTCCCTCTGGTTGGAGAAGCAAGTTTTTTGGTACACGGAATGAGAAATCACAGGAACACTGTAGATCACACTTAAAGTCATTGTTGCAATACCTAAGCTAAGTTTTCATGTCATACAAACGAGAAAATTCAGCACTTTGCAATACTCAGTTGATTGTACCCTGCAATAGTATCTGAAAGGTTCAACAAAACCCACAGCATCAACAAACCAGTTCCTGTTTCCAGCTATGCCACTGCCATTGTGCTTTTCCCAATCTTTAGAGACCAAAGGAGCAAATACTGTTATCAATAACAGAGCTGGATGGGTACCTTCACCTCCAGAAGGTGTCAGGACAGCTTCCCATTAGCTATGTATGAGGCAGGGCCTCTAGATGCCAGCCACAGACAGATGTGCCTCAGAGCAGCCACTGTCTGGACAATTGACAGAAATGGACTAGTCAAGAAACACAGGGGTGGACAGGGTTGCAGGTGGGAAAACAAATCAGTACCATAAAGGCAGAAATTTCAATATATGGTCTATCCATTATAGGTCTTACTTAGAGGAAAGATACTAAAACAGGGTCAGAAAAAGGTCAGAAAACATATAGGGCAATTCTTTCTCCTCTTTGTGGCCTGTGAATGGACAGTGAATGCATGAGATTTGCCATTAAAACTGATTTGCTGGATAATTTCTATGAAGCATTTTCAGTGCATGCAAGGTTTGCCTTGAATATTCAGTGCCCTCTTTGTTTTGTTGATACATCAGCATATGTTTCTTCCCTCCGGTTGGGTGGGCACTAATCCAGAGAATCAGATTTCCAATTAAAAATAAGGCATGTCTTTTATGCAAATGCAATTTTTCATAATTTCTCTTTCCCTTGAAGCATCCTGCCAGCAAACTCATTTGCTAGGGGATTCATGGACAGCTGGAGAAGCAAAACATCAAAACAGTCTTGGGAGTGTTGAAATGACTAAGCTGGGTTTCCCAGCATGCCTACACTCATCCAGCCTTAGCATCCCACTCTGGCACGGGTGGGATTACTGACTTCGGCTGGCCAGAGGGCAACCACGGCATGGTACTACCGATGGAGCAGTCTGTGGCCACACAGAAGAGCTAGGCTGAGGACCTAGACCTAGAAAACAATCATCTATGCTACCTGACTGCTTCTACATCCTTCTTCCATCACAAGATCATGGTCAAGCTGTGGAAGGGAAAAACAAGGACGCTGTAACACGAAGATCAGGTTCATGCCCTGGTGTGCACAGGACCAGGCAGGCAGGCAAACCTCCAGCCTCCCACCCTGCAGGACTGCAGTGACCGACCTTGCAGGACTGCAGTGACAGGGAGGGCAGGAAACCTGAGCCACTGCCACTTACTCAGCAGGGCTAACCAAATACCTCAGGATGGGAAAAGGCTCATGAACAGCCTGTGCTGAGCTCAGCACACCCCCCGGCAGTTTTGGCACCAAAGGGCACGGTGACCTCTCCATTCCTGTAACTTGGTGCGTGGGAGAACAGGCACACCATGGGCCACATCTGTCCCCAAGGGGTATGAGCACAGAGGGGATAGGACCAGAGACACAGCCCTCAAAAACCCCACAGAGGTCCAAGGCATTCCTCCCTGGCTCTCCCTTCAACCTTCCCTCTTAAGATTAATGGTCTCCAGGTCCAAAAAACAAAGAGAGGATCTGGCTGCTCACGGTCTGCGAGGCGAGCACCTGTGAGGCAGCAGCATCCCTGGGCAGGGCTCATTGACACCAGTGTGAATGTTGTGCCCACACCCTGTCAGGGTACGAGACACAACCCACTAGCAGAAGACCCCATGCTATCACCAGCAGGACATGGGACATACACCAGCCTGTTTTGTTAGCCTGCTGCAAATCAGATGCATCTTTCAAACAAGGAGGACCATACCACAAGCAGCAACATGGCTTGTAGGTTTTGGAGACCGGGGTTGGTAAGGGTTGGAGGCAAAGGACCACTCTGCAGCAACAGATGACTCCTAACAGGTACAAAACACCTGCTCAAACATGAGTTTTGTCAGTGCCAATGAAGATATGATCACTCGGAGAGGTCAGAAGGACGCATATTTCATTGATCCTACTCCATCTCACACCCATACCCACCACTCAATGAGAAAATGAATGTGAGTGTATGACTGCATAAGATAAACCTGCTTAAAAATGGTATAGATAAACTTCATCTTCCCTACCAGTAAGCTCTGGCACTGCTCTCTCACTGAGGAGTACGAAGCCAGGCTCACTGCCAGCCAGGGCAGGAAGGCTGGGGAAAGAGCCAACCCATGAGCCCACCCAGGCCCTGGGGATGCGAATCCCACAGTGAGGTCCTTCCTCTCTGTGGTGCGTCTGCCTTTGGCACAGCTGCTCCTACCCCCAATGCTTCATCATTCCCAACCTGCCTGGCCACATTGTCCATCTAAATAATGTAACCCACTAAGAGGCTGAGACTGAGCCCATTTTGGGGAACTAAGCAAGTTTTTCTGCACTCAGGATTGGCAGGTTGCCACTACCTTCAGGAAACCCTGTGCAGGGTCATGCTGCCCCAGAGACTCACCTGAAACCAATACAAACCTCTCCCCTGCTATGTGTCCCTCTGGTGGCTGCCACATCACCCACAGCTCTCTGCCCTCCCCTTCTTCCCCAACACCACCATGCAGGGCAGGTTTTTGGCACTTGGGACAGACTAAGTTCCATGAAGTTTTCGAACAAGAAGGCATCCCAGTCACCAGCCTCCGTTGGGACTCTTTGCAGGGATGCTGTGGACTGAGCAGGCCAACACTGACTTGCTGCAGTGCTCCTTGGCAGAACAAAGCCAAATTCCAGGCAACCAAGAGCAAACAGTGCTTACAGTGAGATCTACAGCCAGGGAGATTTGTTTGGGCCAGTGCGTGGGAGATGCTCTGCACAGAGCAGCTCTTCTCCAGCGCCTCCTCCACACACGTGTGAGCCAGCAGCTGCTGGAGCCAGTGCACTGAGATTGGGAAGGAAGAATTGGAGAGGAATTTATTTATTCCACTCCCAGCCATTTTTGCCACATTTGACTAAGCTGCCAGCGCAGGTTGGCTCTAACCCCTATTTGGTTTGCATTTCACTCTCCCACTGTGCACATAGCCCCTCACAGAACACTTTGTGCGTGCAATGCACCAAGCAAACATGAGCTAATGGGGCTGCAAGCTCCCCAGAGTAACATGCACCCTTGTCCTCTGATAAAACTTGAATCAACACTCCTCAGCACAAAGGATAACTTGGACCAGACCCAGCTCAAGCAGAGAGCAGGGCACTGCTGGGCTGCTGGTAGGTGATGGCTGGGAGCAGAGAGACAGGAAAGGGGCCTTATAATAAAGATGGGAACAGACTTTTCAATAGACCTTGTAGCAATATGGTTTTAAACTAAAAGAGGGTCGCTTCAGACTATATATAAGAAAGACATTTTCTAAGTTGAGGATGGTGAATCACTGGCACAAGTTGCCCACATAGGTGGCAGATGCACCATCTCTGAAAACATTCAAGGTCAGGCTGGACAGGGCCGTGGGCAACCTGGTCAAGTTGAAGATGTCCATGCTCACTGCAGGGGCATTGGACTAGAAGACATTTAAAGGCCCTTTTCAACCCAAACTTTTGTATGATACTATGACAAAGCCAGGGTTGACTTCAGGGAACGGAGCTCACATGTGGGAAAGGGGAAGGGTCTCATCCCAGGGTTCTCAGTTAACCTATACACATGCACACACACACCCCATTCAGGAAAGCAGTATTTCAGGAAAACAGTAAAGAGACATCCTGGTACCATCAGATCCCTGCTCCAAGCTGGGCTGATGCATGCTGTTCACAGTCCCCAGAGCAACCCCTGCACTTGCAATTAATTAATGATGATACATGCAGATGAGAACAACTCCCAGCCCCTGCTGCCTGTGTGACTGAGGGACATGGCAGCAGCTGGCCCTAGGGAAGGGCTTGAACTTAACAGCAAAGGGGATGTCCGGGTTCCTTATTGCCTGGCAGCTCCAAGAACACAGCATGTGCCCCCATGCACAGGCCACTTCGCAGAGGCAGCTCCCATCTGGCATTGAAGACCAAGGAAGACACCTCTCAGCAAGGCTGCAGCGGTGGTGGGATGTCAGGCAATTACAGGCAAGTTGGCTCTTCTGCCACCCAGGTTACAGTGCTCACATAGAAGAGGATTTTAAGGCCTTTGTGAAGGAAAGCGCCACCTTCACTGGGAAAAACACTCCCTTACGGAAACCTGTACAGAAACCAGGAGTAGCTGTGCCTTGGTCAGGGCCCAGACTGAAGCTGTCACCACAAGTCACAGGCATCTTTCACAATGTCACAAGGTGCCAGGCACATTTTGGTTTCTGAAGATGGGGAACAAGACAGGATGGAAATAGGGAAAAGGCAGCTTTTCCCCCGCCAAGTCCCTTCCACTGTTTGGGGAGCAGGAAGCTGTGGGAGGCAGAAAGGAGAGTGGGAGGTTTATCTGAAGCCTTTTATAAAGCCACCTGCTGCAGAGACTGCCAGCCATGGGAGCAGCCAGCATGGCTGGAGCCGTCACCGGAGGGAACTCCACCTGAGGGCAGAGGGAAGGAGACTGGCAAGGTGAGGAGTTGGGTTGTGCATGAAAGGGATGCAGATTGGGAAGCCCAATATTGCACTGACTGAGCCAGGCAATACTGGTGGCTCTGCACCCCAGTGTCCTGCCTGGCCAGGACAGCATGACACAGCTGGGGATGGCAGGGACCTCACTGAGTTGGTGGAGAAAGCAGGCACACTTCAAGTCCTTGTGCAGCTGCTCTCAGCTGCTGAGCTCCAGCCAGCCCTCCTCACGGCTGATGCCCATCAGCCTGCTGCACAACGTGGAGTGAGCCCACCTCGGTGGGCTACCAAGGGCCTGGCACTTGTGCTGCTGGGCACAGCTCTGCTCCATTCCAGCGTCCTGCTGCCTGACAGGGACCTGGGAGCACCCTCCCACCAAGCACCCTCATCCCACAGCTTCCTAGGGGCCAGTGGGCAGTTACGGTTATCCTGTTGATCCCCTTCTCCTGGGTCCAGATGTGCACCTTCCTCCACCCTGCTCTGGGGGATGCCTTGGCGCCTGGCTGCCACCAGCCTCTCCACCCTTCACTTCTCCCCATCTTCAAGCAGTCACAACATCCTCCACAGCTGACTCTGCTGCAATGAAACACTCCTGCCCTGCCCAGCTCCCCTCTCTGCAAGCACAGAAGCTTCTTCCTGAGAGCAGTGGATTACAGCACTACATACACATACATACACACACACAAAAAATATGATTTTAGAGCATCTAAAATCTAGAGCTGAGCTAGAACATTTCTATTGCCTGCACTTGGTGCCAAGAGCAGAGTGAGGTTTGGGCTGCAGCAGGAGCCCATGAGCACAACCACTCACCAATCCTGGCCTTGACGAGGCTTTCCTCCCACCTCTGCCCAGCTTCTGAGCAGATCTGGGTAACACCACATGACTGGGATGAATCACGCTGCCCCAGGAGCATGGGAGTTGGCAGCTCAATGAAGGCTCTGGCACCAGTGGGCTGTACAAGCGGGGATGGCCCCAGCAGCCACTGTGCCAGTCACATCCAGCCATGCTAGCTGCATCCAACCGCACCAGAGGGATCAGCACTCTGCACACCGGTTTGAGTCAATAGTGCATCAAAGGGAAGGGAAAGCTTTTGATGATGTACACCATGCAGGGCAATCCTGGCACTGCTTTTCACTGGGGAAGTGGAGAGAGCAGGTAGTCACTCTCCTCCAGTTGCTGAGGCACACATCCAGTTGTCTCTGCAGCCTGCACAGTTTTTGGGGGAAATGAGAAGAAAGCTGCTGCTTCAGCCAGGAAAGAAGATAGCTCTCCCAGGCACAAGTGGAGCTGCAGACATGTGGCTCTGCAAAGCACGACTGTTTCGACCTCTTTCCAGTGTGACAGGTGCTCATGTATGGTGGCAAGACTTTTCCCTATCATTTGCATCATCCCCAGGAGTTCCCCTTGCCCACAACACCCGCGTGGTACAGCTACAGTCATGTACCTGCTACAGGGCACAGCAGAGCCAAGCAGAGCAGAGCAGGCAGCCCATCACACCCACCAGCCTACTCTCATCTCCTCCATGGAAGGGATCTGTGGAGTCAAATGGCCCCGGAGCACCAGAGATAAGAAGGAAATCATAAGACTTTTTGGATAAGAACTGGGGTTCATGATCCCTCCAATACACACCTATCACAGGCAAATGGCCCAGCACAAGGGATGAATGGGACACAGATGGTCAGCAAACAGACTCTTGTGCCAGTGCTGCAGGCTGGCACTGCCTGCACCCACTGTGCTGCTGTCCTGCCCTGCTCTGGCTACACCCACTGGCCAGCAGCTGCCTACATCAGCGCAAGTGGTGTTGGGAGTGATGGATGTGATGGAGAAAAACACAAGAAATGGGTTTTTTTCCTTCAGGCAGAGAAGGAAGTGTCACATCTGGACATGTACAGCAGCCAGGCTGGGAAAGGGACAAGGCATTGGGAGAAGAGAAGCCGTGGGCTGGGAGACACAGCATCGCCCAGAGGATGTGAGACAGATGGCAGATTTGGCAGCGGGGCGGTCACGGAGCGACCTGCAGGCTTTTTCCGCTGCAAGAGCACACAACACAACACTGTGCAGGGGCTGCCAGCCCAGCCTGGCAGGTTTGCGGGGGGGGTCGCATCCTTTCAAACATGCTGCATCCAAAAGGCAGCATCAGAGATGCTTCCTAGGCAATTCAGCCTTGGAAAAAGGCTGTCTAGGATCAGAAGGAAAACGGGAGGGAAGGCAGAGAGATTGTCCCTGACTTCTCTTCACAAGCCTACCTTCCCTACACACAGGGCCACAGAGCCAGGCTGGTGCTCAGGGAAGGGCTGGCAGCCTCTGAGCTGATTTGCCCACTCTGCCAGCAGCACAGGGTCTCCAGGCAGCCACTCCCTGCCCTCCACATAAACACCGCTCACATGGAACAGAAAAGAATGGGAAATTAAACAAGAGGCACTGCAGAAGATAGCTGCAAAAGGAACCTCCCCGAGTTCATGCCTCCTTGTCCTTCCAGGGTGGTTTGGGCACAGCAGAGCCAGCACTAGGAATATAGCTGTCTGAAGAGATTTGAGGACCCAGTGTCAGCAGGATAGTATATCTCTCTCTGATCCGCCCACCTGGCAGGGATCAGTGTCCCAGCAAGAGCCACTGCAAGCCTCTCCACAGCCCGGCAGCTATTGAGGCCCTGCCACAACTAGCAGGAATCAGACAGGCTCTCTGTCCATTTTAGAAGAGATGTTTGGGGATGTGGCACTGATATGGAGGTGTTTGGGGAGTGGCTAGGTATCCTGGCCCAGTCCCAGACAAGGCTCCTGCTTTATCCCTGGCTTTGGATATGCTGTTCTCCCTGCCTGCAACCCCACCCAGCACATCCCACCTTGCCACCATGTACTGTGGCTCTGCACTGGGCACCCTGAGAACCTGATCCCACATTCGACCTCTGCAGCACCAGCAAGGCATTGACTAAATGAGTGAGGGTCTCCACCTCCTCATGCACTATGTGACTGATGTAAGGGGCAGTTCGGTGCTCGCTGGGCTGTACAGCTGTTGTCTCTGCTCCGGGAAGCATCTCCCCACCTGGAGACACGGTCAGCCAGTTTGGGAAAGTGCAAGGTGTGAATGCATGAGACCTCAGCACAGCTGCCACCTCCCAGACTGACTCCCTGGGGAAACCAGCACTTCCAGTAAAGCATGGACACATCCTGCCGCGAAATACCCCTCTGCTTCACTACTGCCAGCAGTACACCTGCACCCACTAGAGACAAAAATCTGTGCAACCACAGATGCTATGGAGGTTCTGGCTCATCCCAACATCCTTGTGCCAACCACAGCCCTGGGAGGGTGAGCAGAGCTCTGAACAGGCAGTCCAGAGCGGTGGGCATCAACATTTAAGTGCAGCAGAATCCCACACTATTGCTTCTTCCCTGGGGATACACTGATACCTGCAGGACACACTGGTCTCCAAACTCTGCCCAGCTGCTTTCCATGCTTCTCCCGGCAGCACAGCTGTGTCATGGGGCACATGAATATCATGCTGGAGAGAGGGGACCAAGCAATAACAAAAGCCAGGTGTGAGGAGCCACAAGAGGACACTAGAAAGGCTCCTCCTAATGCTCACGATGTCATGGAGAGACCCAGTGCTAAGTGAGCTGCAGGACCAGACTGAACCCGAGAGCTCCAACAGTGCTGCTGCTGCTGTGCAGAGCACCAAGCTGGCCACGCACAGGGCATGGCCACAAAACCCAGCTACCTGGCTTAGCTCTGTTCAGTCAGGGGAGAGATACCATCCTGCTGACACAAACACTCTCCCTGCTTTCTACCTCTCAAACGAGGAGAGCTTTCCCCAGAGTGTTCGGGGAGCACACAACCAGCCTGCAGCACTGAGAGCAGGACTGGAGCCGAGGGTCAGCAGGGTCCTATCAAATGCCTGCGCAGCTCTTCTCCTGCCCCAGGGGATGGGGAGGACACAGCACTGGCACGGAGGGCTCCCATGGGCAGCTGGGGAGGTGGATGGATACCCCCAAGTATTGCTCCCAGCTTCGACTTTAAAGGCTACACATGCACAGAAATTTATGCTGCCTCTAGGATATTTTCCACAAAACAAAAACAAAACAAAAAGCAAAACAACAACAAAAACAAACAAAACAAACAAACAAAAAACTCAATGCAAAAATCCCCTCAAAATCCCCCAAAACAAAAAAAAAAAAACCAAGGCCCAAAGAAATGTAGAGTGAAATCTCTTCTCTGCTGAAACAAACTGCAACATGCCTTTTAAGAGGGCTGGAAATTCACCTTCTCATTACGGAGGGAAAGAAACCCCTGAAGTTTAACTCTGTGCAGAGACGGTCCAAATAAACAGCTGGTCCTTCAGACACAGCTGCCAGGATGAAGGAATCCTAAAACCTGGAGCACACACAAAGCTATAGTCATCAAAGTGTATGTATGTACCCAAGACAACTCTCAGGGCACGGTCATAGTTTCTTTAAGTTCAGTTACTAAAATTTTCCACAGCTAGCTTTTTCCAGCCCAGTGTGCAGGATATCAGAAGACTGTATTTGCAAAGACATCCATCCTCTGACTCCTGAAATGACTGAACAAAACATTTAAAGCCTTTAAAATGCACAATTCTCAGGAGGTTACACAGTCACTACCACAATTATTATCAATATTCCCTTTGTTTGGGCTTTCTTTGTTTTTAAAGAATGAAGAATTTGATGAAATTTCATGAAAGAAAACATAAGAAATTAAAAACTTGGATAAAAGAAAATTAAGCTTGACGAAAACCTCCCAACAGAAAAATCAAATGAAACTGCTTGATGAGAAGATTAGCGGCAGTAATACGAAAGGAAAAAGCAATAAAGAGGACTTGGAACCAGAACAAATAAAAGAATTACGACTCTTGGAAACATACACCTGACTGAAAAGTAATCAGATTTTGTCTGAATGAAAAACTTTTTAAATTAAAAAGACAGCCAATTTAAAACTAGAAGCTCTTAAAACCTACATGCTAAGACCTCAGATCCTTCTCATCAGTGAAAAGCAAGTCACTAGAAATTCATGCAGTCCTTGCTGCCAGATCCGCTCAGTGGCTGAGCACCTGGAGCCAAAACCTGATGAACTGCGAAAGTGGCTCTGACAGCAGCAACCTTTTTTTGTAAAGTAGAGGGGAAAAAATGTTTCCATTAACTTAGTACGCTGATTAGTTTAGTAAAAGTTCTGGAAAATTACTGCAGGTTAATACAAGAAAGCCTGGTTCCCTTTCAAAGCCTAATGAAGATGAACTGTGAGAGGATGATCTCTACTAGTTCTGAATTCTTTAATGTCAGAAATAATCAGGTTATATCACTGGCTATATTTTGTATCTCCCATAATAAAATTCTGTTCCTATGATATAGTATTACAGTAATACAATATACAGTATAGTATAGCAGTATAGTATTGTTAAATTAATTACATATATAAATAATGTCTTCATACATTTTAAGCAGTTTTATTTAACCAACTAGAAACCACCTTTAAAATGCTCATATTCTGCATTTTCAACTGGACTTCATTTTCCACTGAAATACAGCTGGACCATATTTATAATAAATAATTAAGTGATATTTAATAAGAAATGCATCACTCACCATTTTTAATACAAGAAATATAGACATTAAGTATCTAAAAAACCATATGTTAGCTATAAACCCACTCACTTAAGCATAGTGCAGCCTCCTGCTCAGCCCTAAGCCCTACATCATGCTCATCACTGAGAATCAACTTATCCTTAGGAAAAGAGCAGAAGTGTGCAAACACAATGAGATTAAAAACAGGTACTTAGGTCATGACTCTCTGACCATTAATTTAAGTCCTGACTTTAATCCCTCCATCCTATTCAGCAGCAGGTCAAGAGCCAAACAAGGCACAGACCAAGTTTACTCTGAAGTCTATAAACTTCGGTTCATTTTTCTGCCCTCTTTGCCATTATACTTCCATGTAGTTCTGCCCTGCCTGAGAAAAGAAGCCCAGAAACACAATGAACAGGACACATCCCCGGTCTGGAGCCTGCAAGCCCTGGCAGCCTCCTGGGCTTGTAGAGACCTCCAGAACGCTGCTTGCAGACAAAGGGAAGCTAGGCAAACTTCAGCTTCTGGTCATTTCTCTAATGCTGCCTTGGGAATTACCCCATGGTGACTGATTTTGTCAGAAGACAGGACAGATAAACTCAGGAGCATTGAGGCTGAAGGGCCACCTTCCTTCTCAGAGTGGGATCAGCTAGAAGAGGTTACTCAGGGCCATGCCCCAGCAGGTTTTGAATACCTCAAAGTGTGAACGCTCTGCTCCAAACCACAGCCATGCCAAGAAGACCATCCCAACCTGCTGCTGGAACCAGATCCTCCAGCCAGGTGTGTCTCAAGCCCCATGTTACTAGAGGCTGTCCCAATGCTGGCTGGGATCCTAGCAGCACAGGCGCCTGTGGTCCATGGCCAGCCACTTCCATGCCTCAAGAGTCAACCCCAGCTTGCCAGCCCTCGCACAATCTCAGCACCTCAGCCTATGCCACTTCCCTGGTGTGTCACCTTAGTGTGGGTCACCTTGCTGCACGGGTAGCACAGCAAGAGGATTCCTCTGGCAGGGCCACCTCAACTTGGCCAATGCAGAGGCCCCAGACCTTGCCTCAGGATACCACAGGCTCACTCCGGGCAACAGCTGGGAGCCACTCCCCAGCTACATTTCCAAAACTGTTGTTTGCCCTAACTCCCACACCCCTAGCTTCTCTGAATTTTGGTCTCCCCTTGCCCATCCAACACAGCTCATTAAGGGGCTCACTGTCTCAATCTCCATCACCTCCTGTCCCAGCTGTCTCCTACCACCAACTCCCAGCTAATAACAAAGTGTTCTCCAGTGAAGCAGGACAAGAGCCCTTTCCTATCTCTGTTAGAGGAACTCAAAATTACATGATGACGTATTTTTCCACCTCTCACAAGCTGCCTTTTAGCACTTGGGGGTGCAGTGGAGCCTGTCTTGTTCACCCTACCTTCCTCTCTGTTCACCCACAAATCTGCGGATGACAAGACACAAGACTTTGGTGCTGGGGAGAGGGGAATCAGGTCACCCAAAGTTTTCACATGCTCCCACTGAACAGGAGCACCGAATTTCTCTGCTTTGGTACTCCATTTTAAGCACATCTTTATTTAAGATCAAACTATGACTGCAAGAAGCCCCTATTGGTGAAAATGGTAACTCCAGCTTCTCATGGGGACTCTGCTTGGAACTACACAACTGATTCTGGTGTTGAAATGCTTTTATGCAATGGTGTTCATGCTCCTCAGAGGCTGGACAACATTATGGTTATTTTAATTAGGAAGCCAATTTCTCAGGCAAAGAGGTTTTCTCTGCAGCCCTTAGCATGGCTGCAGTTCTTAAGCCAACACAGCCATCAACCAAGAGAGGGCCGTACCGAGCAGGACAGGTAAAGCAGGACAGCACTGGGGCTAAGGTAATATCAAGATGAGTCATAAAAAGGAAACCTGGTGAGGAGGTGTGAGATCAAGCAACAGCAGAACTGCCAGCGAGGTGAGGGTGACACAGGGACCAGGGCAGCAGGCTGGGAGAGGTAAGCCCGTGCCCCCCTCCAAGCTACTCTGCAGAGAGGCCCAGGGGGACCTGCCGTGCCCTTTCTCACCCATTAACCAGCAACAATAGTGGCCCGGGGGATGGGAAGGGCTGTGCACTGCTCTCTGTCTGTCCCATTGTTGCTGTAATAGTGTGAGCAAACTGCTGACATTGTCCCCACCTAATAACAAGATGCAATCATAGCCTAATTACTAGTCTCAGACACATTTGAAGCAGTAACTTCAAACAAGCTTTGAAAGGATATTTAGGCACCTTAAAGTGCAGGTAGATGCCAAGTGGGATCTTTCAAAGCTCTAAGTCCTCTTACGTTTGAGTATGACAGCTGGTTAGGGACTGAATGTGTTCAAGCCATAGCTGAAGGAAATCAGGACTGGAGCTGCTTCTCCAGTCCTGAAATAATCTCAAAGCAAACTTGCTTTTGCTCTGAGCACAGTGCATCAGCAATGCAATGTTTTCTTCAAACTTAGGGCTAAGTACACAAAATATATTTACAGCAACTAAAGTAAGTAAGAAACACAGGAGTGACAACAGTAGAAGGCTTTGGTGTTTGTAGGAGTACAGGAGTCAGCATTTGCACAGCACACTGATGTTTGCCTAAGAGTTTAGGTGATTGATTAGTTTAATATCAATTCAATTCACTTGTGGGTGTTAGAAACATTTCTCCCTCTTCTTGCTGCTTTTGGAAAGCTCTCAAAGTCTCTTAAGACAAGAGTATTTCCTTCAAGAAATATTTTAAAGCAGAGACACTCATCCTTTTACAATTCTGCAGATGCAGGCTCTGAAGCTGTGCTGAGATCTGCTTTACGTTCCCGTGGGCCAGAACTCTCTGCATGGAAGGAGGACAGTATTTACCTGCGAGGGCCTACGCACACCCCTGATCAGCATCCTCAGCAAGCACCGCTATTTCTGTCCTTCACAGGACCACCCTATGCTTACCATTGTCAGCAGCCACCAAACCAGAGATGAAACAGTTAACCTCAGGGAAAGCTTTGAAGAGGAGAGTAGTTATAGAGTGATTCAAATGTTATCTTAAAAAAAAAAAAAAAAAGAGCTGAATGGCATTGGAATGGAGTTTCAGGAGCCAGGATGGAGCCATGGGAAGAAGGCAGAGGTTTAAGCTCACAGGGAAGCCGGAAAAACCCATATGTGCTATGGAGTCAGAGGCTGCAGGGGTGCTGGTGGCCTCCCTGTTTTTATTTATTACTTATTTGTTTGCCAGTGGCTGCTTGCCAGGATACTTTAGACAAATCCTTCCTGAAGGAGCTGCTTCTGCTTCCCTCTCCATCTGTTGCCCAACCTTGACCACCACTTTGCAGGGCAGCAGGGAAGGCAGTGAGGCCAAGGCTCTGGTCTGGTACCAGAATCAGTCTTTCTGCTTCCTATTTTTTCCACTTTCTCCCCTCTCCCCTCTGAACAAATACTACAAACCATTACAACAGCACATTTTCTCTCAAATGCCATATTTTGCTGTCTTTCTTCTGCTGAGACAGGCAGCCTGACTGGTTATACAGAACTGTAAATCTCCAACACGGGACAAAGTGCTTTCTCATACCTTGTTTCCCCACCCAGTTTTCCCTTCACACTCTGCTCTTCCCTGAACTCTCTAAAAGGGGAGAAGGCTGGCATGTACATCAGTCCTGGAGACGGTGGTTAAACAGTTAAAAGGAAAAAGATGTTCATGCAAAAATAACATCTGTCAGCCAGACAAAGGTCTCTCTCTCTTTCTCCTGGATAACACTCCTTCTGTTCAGGAGGTTTCTGAATAGCAAACGCACTGTGCAGCACTGCTGCTGCTAGTAAGGATGGGGAAGCAAACAAGGGAGAAGGCAGGGCCTCCATCCACGGACAAACCTGGGTGAAGTCGTAAACTGAGAGAGACCACCTTGGCCAGAGTATTAGATCACCCTGACCTACCAGCCCTCTCAAAATCATCAATATAACAAAACCGGAGGGAGAAATGGGGAGACGTTCCCCCTCCTTTCCCCTGCCAGCACAAAGCATATCTAACAATGTCAGGTGTAGCTCCCAGAAGGACGATTCTGTGGCCAGCATGACGTGGGGACCGAGCACAAGCCATGACATGACACAGCGGTGAGGTGACATTTTATCTCACATCACAGGCCAGTGGCGCAGGCCAGTGCATGTGCACTGGGAGAGGACACTGAGGGGCTGGGGCTCCCTCCCTGCTTCTGCCACCAACTTGTTCCAGCAGCCCAGGGAAGCCCCTGTGCCATGCTGGGCCTCAGCCGTCCATCAGACAGGCAGACGCAAGCATTAGTTACAAACACTTTGGTAAACGGTCCAAGATGAAGGCGGGCAAACAGTGCCTAAACAGAGCCAAGTAACCCAGCAATCTCTCACAACACCGACCCAAACCCGTCCCTGCCTCCCAGACCCGCAGAACGGCCCTGGCGAGCTGTCCCGGGGCTGCTCGAGGAGATGCTGGCTTACCCGCCCGGTGAGCATCCCCCGCCGCAGTCGCACCCGGCAGGCGCAGCTCGGCGTGGGCGGCCCGGGGTCAGTCCCACGCACTCTTCCTCCCCACCCCAACCACCGCACCGCCAGGCCGTGCCCCCGGGTCCGTCCGCACTCCGGGGGCGCCGCAGTCCCCACTCGCTGGAGCCCCGCTGCC